>JACSYO010002170.1:130976-165976 GCA_016806645.1 Ophiodon elongatus
TGTTTGGGCTGTATTTCATCCTTTAATTGCGTTTTCTGCTCGATGCTGGCTAACTTCCTTAAAACCTACTTCTGTATAAACTTCACAACTATTTCCTATCTAACTGCTTGTGAGGCGCCACAGAAACTCACACAAACAAACAAACGTTCTGGCCGTAGTGCCAACTTTTTTTAATTCATAACTTACCCTGGCAATGTTATCTTATTAAATAAAGGTTATGTTATACAACTCTTATTGGATTATTAGCACTGATCCACAGCTGTAAGCGCTTTTCCACTACTTGTCCTTACAAACAGCAGAGGGCCCTGCTGTTTCTCCGCGGTGGAGTCTTTGAAAATCAGAGCGCCTCGTCTCTAGCCTTGAATTTCATCGTTTTTGGCCACTTAAACCCACCCGCCACCCCGAAGAAGAGAAAAACCTTTATTGGGTTGCGATATCTACATCTACTATCTAGAGGTTTACAGTGTAAACATTGTCATCATGCTAAATACCCCAGTCGCCGTACTCAATATTGACTTTGCGATACCCTTGAAAATGAGAAAATAAGCCTGTCACTACACTGTAATTACACTAAGGGTCTACCTTATCTCACAGCCTGCAAAGTCCAGTTCTTACACTGAACCACATGAGCCTTCTCCCACTTGTGTAAGGCGCTTTGCTTTGTTCCGATGGTAGTGTACTGTCAACGAAGAGCAACGGCCGTGACTTCAGCTTGAATCAGTGACGAGTGCATGTCCAAAAAAAGAAAAAGCGAGACAAAAACTGCCGTGTCATTTTCTGAGCAATGAATATCTTGCCACGCAATTCTCTGCACTGTATTTGGTCGGAGAAACTTGCAGTCTGTTTAGTTTCAATCCAATTCAATTTGTTTTTGTATCGCCCAAAATCAATAATTACAAATTTGCCTCAGTCCCCCCATCAATTTATTTGATGTAAGATGTCATGGACAGATTTCTGAATCACAAGAGTATGATATTGTTTCTAATATATAGATATATTCAGAATGTTAGACTTACATGCATTGCATGGTACTATTCAAGACACAAACACTCAGTAATACAGTTCACACTAAGAGAGTGTGTTCTATGTAACAAACTGAACACATTGAACATTTCAGAATTCATAATCCTCATTCGGCCTGAACCGTCCGTCTCTGTCTGGACTTGTGAGCGGACGCAAACCGCTGCTAACAGCTTCCTGTGTGTGTGAGGAGCTTCCTTTGTGTGTGAGGAGCTTCCTGTGTGTGTGAGGAGCTTCCCAAACCCACCGGCACAGAAACAGCAGAGGGAGACAAACTACATCCTCTGTGCCGGTGGGGACGGGACGCTCCTCGTCCTCCGGGGCTGGCGGGTGAAGAGGGTGGTGTCAGATGGGGTGGGGCGGTTGGGGTAGGGTAGTGGTGGTCACTGTGTCTGTGCCTCACTGGGGTGCTGAGAGTGCTCCGGTGGTCTGCTGTGGGTCTGGGTCCTCCTGGGACGACAGGTTGCCACTCTCTGCTGCCCCAGGAGAGACACAGAAACACAGAGGAGTCCTGCCCTGAGAGACACAAACACAAGAGAGGAATACTTTTCAGCTGGCGCTGTACGACCTCAAACAATGGAATCACGTTCAATAGTCACACGTGAAGAGTTAACTTTAGGTCATGACCACTTTATGCCACTACTGGTAGTTGTGTATAGATATTACTTACTCAGCCCACTGAAAGAAAGGCCACCGCCGCTCTCCATCTGGGCCTGTGGTCCTCCATCCTTCTCATCTGGTCCCGTAGGAAACACATCTTCTCCGTCCTCAAGGAGATCCTGAGTGTTGCTTCTTGTGTCACAGCCATCGATACCTGAGGAAAAGAGACTTGGAGACTTTTTCTTAACTTTGGTAATTATTACTTTCCCTTTCAGAGACTTGTATTAATGCTGGTATTAAGTGTTGACTTACCTTTGTCTGGTAAAGACATCTAGACTTTATAAAGAAAAATACATAACAGAATAACAACCATTCACTGATAACCTACCTCTGCTTTCTGTATCTAACATCATCAATTATTATTAAAAAGGAAAATCCATAAAGAAGAGATATTTCAAAGCTCTGCTGCAGGATGTGACCTATCACCAACCCCCCCAGACACGAGGGAAGGCTGTCTGGTGCTTTATCAGTCCTGCCAGACTAAAGGTTTTACAATCCTACAGCAAACAGGCTGTCGCTCTCAATCCGAGTCGCTGTCCTCGTCCCACAGCCAGTATCTTCTGTTTGTGGAAGATCTGTAGCCTGAAGTGGAGGGTGGAGACCATCTGTGGTCCTCATCCCTGCTCTTCTTTGAGGGGGGGCCGAGGCCTGAAGTGGAGGGTGGAGACCATCTGTGGTCCTCATCCCTGCTCTTCTTTGAGGAGGGACCGAGGCCTGAAGTGGAGGTGGAGACCATCTGTGGTCCTCATCCCTGCTCTTCTTTGAGGGGGGACCGAGGCCTGAAGTGGAGGGTGGAGACCATCTGTGGTCCTCATCCCTGCTCTTCTTTGAGGAGGGGCCGAGGCCTGAAGTGGAGGGTGGAGACCTTCTGTGGTCCTCATCCCTGCTCTTCTTTGAGGAGGGGCCGAGGCCTGAAGTGGAGGGCGCAGACTCCACGTAATACTCGTCTCTGGTCCTCTTGTTGGAGGATCCGAGGCCTGAAGTGGAGGGCGCTGTCCTCGTGGTCGTCCTCACCGTTCCTCTGCCTCTTCACACTTACCTGCTCCGTGTGGTCCTCTTCCCGGCTCCTGTTGGTGGACTCTTCTGACCTCTGGGAGACTGGGGGCGGAGCTTCTTCAGGACGTTCCACACCAAAAGGGAGGATGATAGGATGGCCAGCGGGAAAGGAATCACAACCTTTCACTGATAACTTACCTCTTGTTTCTGTATCTAACATCATCAACTCTTATTAAAAAGGAAAATCCATAAAGAAGAGATATTTCAAAACTCTGCTGCAGGATGTGACCTATCACCAGACTAATCAGACTAAAGGTTTTACAATCCTGCAGCAAACAGGCTGTCGCTCTCAATCCGAGTCGCTGTCCTCGTCCCACTGCCAGTATCTTCTGTTTGTGGAGGGCGGAGACCATCTGTGCTTCTCTTCCCGGCTCTTCTTTGAGGAGGATCCGAGGCCTGAAGTGGAGGGCGCAGAATCCCCGTAGTCTTCGTCTCTGGTCCTCTTGTTGGAGGATCCAAGGCCTGAAGTGGAGGGTGCTGCGTCCTCGTGGTCGTCCTCACCGTTCCTCTGCCTCTTCACACTTACCTGGTCCGTGTGGTCCTCTTCCCTGCTCCTCTTGGCGGACTCTTCTGGACTCTGGGGGACTGGGGCCACACCAAAAGGGAGGGTGAGAGGGTGGCCAGCGGGAAAGGGAGAAGGATGTGGCCCTCCTCGCAGCTCCTGCCAGAAACTCGGAGGTGGGAACCGCTGGGTGAGAGGGTCATCTTCATCGTCTTCTTCCTCCTCTTCTTCCTCCTCTTCTACCTCCTCTTCATCCTCTTCCGACTCCTCCTCCTGCCCCTGCTCCTCCTCCGACTCCGACTCCTCGGACATGGATTCGTATCCGGAATCTTCGTTCACCCAGTCGTCCTCCTCCTCCTCCTCCTCCTCCTCCTCCTCCTCCTCCTCCTCGTCCTCCTCTTCGTCGGAGAAGACCAGAAGATCCAACCTACCTTCGCCCCCAATGCCATGCTCGACCTGACCGACACCCACAAAAGCAATCTCAACCTCACCTTCCTCTTCCTCATCAGAAGAGTTGTAGATCGGGAGATTACCTTGGTCGTCTACGGCGATCCTCATGAGGTCTCTTGTGCAGGACATTGCATGATGTAGTTCACACCAGCTGAGGGGGAAAAGTTAAAACTGTAAGGATTTCTCATAACATTAAATATTTCTGGATTACATTGAGCAATAATCAAAGTTTAAAAAAGAAAAAACGACAGCATATCCATAAACTAACGACAGACAACACACAAGAGACTGTGCCTTTGAACATTTTAACAGTAACATCAAACAGAGTGCAGGGAATGAGAATCAATTCATGCTGCTCCCATGTGAAACTTAATGATAAACATTGTTATTACATTTTGTTAATATTGAAAAAAGCGTTTTTATAAAGATGGACATTTTGACTATTGATAATATAGATTTATTTCAATAACGATAATAATTATGATTATTATCGTTATTGATATTGTTAGCAGTATTACTATTGTTATTTGTATATGTCCGGAGCAACAGTGTAGGGTTCATAATTAATAAGCTTTTATCTTCGTTGCACATGAAGAGCGCTTCATAACTTTTGGGCGTGGAGACGAGGTGCCTTTTACGCGCGGCTTTTTGGGGTCAATTAACCGACAGTTGCGTTCTCGTGAGCTCTGGGCAAAGACATTTATTCTGCACCAAACAATTGTAAGGACTTCAGTGTTTGTGTGGACAAAACGATCCATGGTTTGCAATAAATAGCGTGAGCGTATTTAATATACATTGAAGCACGTGCTTCATGACACACAGTGAAACATGACGATATTAATCCAACATGACCACAGGAACCGCTTTAGTTTATAACTCATTATTCTCCCAGTTTATGAGGTGCATATCACAGCGTGTGGAGGAGACGGTGTTATGCTGGACGCAGCACGCGCACATGCACTCCCGTACAGTTACTGAACAGATCGCTCTCTTGTCCCTCGAAAACAAAACACCACCACAACGAGCAAAGTGCCTTTCAATGTTAAATGTCAAAGAAATACTTTATGTAATAATATAAAGTAAAAGGAGCAGTTGAATAAGTCACGTTTCAACAGTCAAAACAAACCAATCAGGTCGCATCACGTGTGATTATATCTGAACGTTCTGTTATGATATCGTTCCATATGGTTTCCATGGTGCATAATTTATTCATATTTGAGTGTTCCATGAAGTGGCTTAGGCGCCATCTTTTTTATGAAATTTCAATGTTAAAAATGGAGGTTTTGATGCCCTCAACCCAAAATAACGTGTTTCAGACCTCTACACTGATTGTGAACACATTTCACAGACGTCCCGCCACATTTAAGACCTTCTGACCCTCAAATAATCATTTTACACGGAGAAATCGTCGAGTGAGGGTCACTTTCACAAAATCAGTTTTTTTCCCCCAACATTCTAAATAACATTGTGTGAACTGTACACCTTTAAACTCAAAAAGGTTCACTGATTTTTAAGGATTTAAGGGGACAAATCAATAAGAAAAATGCTAAATTAAATCTAAAAGTTGTCTTACCTGCACAGTTATGGTCCAACTCACAGCTTTTTCAGGCTCTCTGTTGCTCAGGATATAGTGATCTATAGTTTTCTGTTCTCCAACAAGGTTTGTATGCAGCAGATTGTCTCAAGCAGTTCAAAAGTCAAAGAGTTCACTCTCCACAGTTTGAGTTCACAAGAGGTTTTCAGCTCGTGTTCAGGTCCAAGTGCAGAGTGAGGAATCAGAACATCCGCTGCCCTTAAATAGCCTCGGTTCGTTTCCATGACATTTACTGACCGTTTAAGTCATACGTAAAATAGAGACGTTTTGATTATTTTCTCGTATTTATCAAATCTACATATTTTTATGTTTTCTAGTATTATCTAAACTATTTTTCAGTGATTTCTTTCCGTTCAATGCAGCTGAGTTGTTTCTGCAACTTTACAAAAAATATGACAGCAACGAACATGCAGTTTTCACATTGTTTCATGTGGTTTATAATAAGAGGACAGCTCTGTTGAACACAGAGACAAACTGGGTGTTTTCATGCGATGTTGAGATTCTAATGATGCTCTCCCTGTTTGTAGTCACACAGCAGAAACACTTGTTATTTATACTGCAGCTGATCATAAATATGTCTATTCATGCAGAACGGCAACATGTTGAGCCATAAGGTCAATGATGACGGAAGGTTTATCGTGAGAGTTAGATGATGAGGTGAGAATTATTAAGTATATGTGTGTTGGTAACTGTAACCCACAAGAACTGAAACTATTCACTCATTTAAAGGTTTATTTAAAGGAAATGTTTTATTCTCTGATGGATTTAGAAATGGAAAATTTGAAATGAGATCAAAACATCTCTTCTGTTTTCTTCAAAATCAAACAAGTGAATTCATCTGACTGGACGGAGTTTCTGTGGATATTACTTCAGCAAAAAGCTGGTTATTTTGAACATATTTAGAGGTTGATGGTAATATTGTTTTTCATTGATGTCTTTTCAAGGAAAACTCTCAACTTCACATTTCATTTTGGTGAAATTCATGACGTGTTCTTAAGTTTTAGACTTCAGATTCATCAGATGTTTCCGTTTTGAATTCTTCCTCACGGGAAACAATCTGTCGTCAGCATATGTCAGTTAATGTCACATGCATGTATGAATGGTAATATTACCATGAATAAAATAGATAAACAAAACGGAAACAGAATTTCAGATATTTATTCAGTTCACACACAACACAACAGTGAACAAGACTTTTGGCTGGCGATGTTTTCCTCGTGATCAGGGGGATGAAGTAGTAAAAGTAAATCATTGTAACACAGATCAGAAACTGTTTACATTACAGAAGCCAAATAAAATGTGCAAAAACAGAATAACTATACATCCATGGGTTGCTTTGGGCATACTGAGCACTACTATCAAATGCTTAAAGGATAATCTACAAATTATTTATTACGCTCACAATATTCTACTTATTATTGTGGTTGCTAACCAAACAGCACAGATCTACATGATACTATCTGGGTGTTAGATGTTATGAACAAGCAAGACATAATTTGAGAAGAAGGCTCTCAAAGTATATGACAACAAAATTATTAAAGTAGATTATGGTTCAAAGGGGAGAGGCCGAATCATGAAGTAGAACGGCCATAATAAACGCTTGGCAGAAGGAATGGGATACCGACAATAAAGGGACACATTATTATAATATACAAAGTCAGTTTAAGGGAAACTATCATAACCCAAAATAGGGTGTTTTCTGTCTATTCTATATTCTGATAATATTTAATTCAATTTCAATTCAATTCAATTCAATTTATTTTTGTATAGCCCAAAATCACAAATTACAAGTTTGCCTCAGAGGGCTTTACAATCTGTACACAACGACATCCTCTGTCCCAGGACCTCTCATCGACTCAGGAAAAACTCCCCCCAAAAAAACCCTTTCAACAGGGAGAAAAATGGAAGAAACCTTCAGGAGAGCAACAGAGGAGGATCCTCTTATCAGGATGGACAGAGTACAAAAATAGATGTCACGTGTATAGAATGAACAGCATAACAGAGTTGCAACACATTCAATTGACATGACAGAAATGATTCATGTAATAGTAGCAGTAGGTGTCGGGGAGGACCACAGCAGGACGTAGGACCAGGGTCCAGATTTAACCACGATACACAGAAACCTGCGAGGCGAGAAGGCACAAAGACTTCGGAGATGGAGCAGAGTTAGTAATGTGCATTAATGGTGCATGAATTCATACAGAAGGAAAATAAAGAAGAATGTGCGTCAGTAGGGTCACGGCAGGAACCAGGAGGCAGGAGGCAGGACGCAGGAGGCAGGAGGCAGGACCAGGGTCCAGGGTCCAGATGCAACCACGATCTGTGGAAACCTGCGAGGCGAGAAAGCACAAAGACTCCGGGGGAAGAAGTAGAGATAGTAATGTGTATTGATGGAACATGAATTCATACAAAAGGAGAGAGAGAAAAGGAGAGAGGAGCTCAGTGTATCCTAAGATGTCCCCCAGCAGTCTAGGCCTATAGCAGCATATCAAGGGACTGGAAATTACTTAATGCCAGGACGCTACACCCTCAGATACAGTAGGTGGCGGTATGCACCTATAGTTGGTTTGTGATCCGCCAATAAACATACAGAAGAAGAAGAAGACGACTCAACCCAATCAATGCATCAATGCATCCTGAGATCAGCAGTTTTCAGTGAGCGGCTAATGACAACAACAACTCTGAATCAATCTCTGAAGACAATCACTGTTGGATTCATTGGTTTCATAAATAATAAGAATAAGAAAACAGCTGATCAATGAGATCAGAGTACTTTGATTTCACATCAGACTTTAATTAACAACTAAACGCAGCAGTTTCAAGGGAAATTATAAAGAAAAAAAATAAACCGGCAATGAGGACAGCAGATGTCAAATGAATCAAAAACAGCTGATCGACGCATTTTACAGGAGTTTCTGGATTGATGTTCGAAACCTTCAGGAGAGCAACAGAGGAGGATCCTCTATCAGGATAGACAGAAGTACAATAGATGTCATGTGTACAGAATGAACAGCATAAGAGAGTTACAACACATGCAATGCATATGACAGAAATGATTTATGTAATGAGAGCATAGTAGAATAGTAATGATAATAGAAGCATTAATGGTATTGGCCATACTAATTGCAATGCAACTAGAAATAATGATAATAGCAGTAGGTGTCGGGCAGGACCACAGCAGGATGCAGGACCAGGGTCCAGACGCAACCACGATCCATAGAAACCTGCGAGGCGAGAAGGCACGAAGGCTCCGGCGATGGAGCAGAGTTAGTAATGTGCATACACATGTTCACCTCTGGTGGATCCTGTTGGGTAATGGACCTGGTTTGGAGCAGAGGTGGGTCTGGGCAGTTCCTAAGGTGGTTGCGGTGGATGGTACTTACTGAGCCGTCGAGACCTTCAGGTCGAATCCTACATGCCGGCCTGTCTGCAGAGAGACTGGATATGACAACAAATGGCTCTTGTACCCAACACTCCCCATCCGTTTTCTTTTTTTATTAACTCTGCTGGTCTCGGACCTGTCTGAGCGTGGAGCAATTTGACACAGTTTCATATGCTTGCAACAATATACGATGGTGCTTGGACCCATCTTCTCTGTTGGTTGAGCTTTGCTTGCATAAGGGCTCCCTATCCACATATCCACAGGAAGACGGGCATGCCTCCCGATGTGATTTCTGGTGCAGGCAGTGGCCACAGTTGACTGACCATTGATGGACATCCTCCCCCTGCCTCGGCCAGTAAAACCTGCGCTGCAACAATTGGGGCACTACAATTTGTTCAAGTAGTTCAGTGTCCTTGTCCTTTACAGTCCTTAATAGAACACTCCCCTTGACACTCAACTGGGCCGATGACCTGGCATAGGGCCGCAACAACTTCACTCTGTGTCCCTGAGTGTGTTCTGAAATCTGTTTACCATCCAGTACCAGTGTTTTCACCAGATTTAATGTGGGATCCTCCAGCTGGCGTGCTGCCCAAGGCTCCAACTGCTCCTGGCACTCTGCATCTTCTGGGGGTCTCCGTTGACAAGGCGTCACCATTGCCATTTTCTTTTCCCGGGCGATAATTAAGGACATATTTTGCCAATTGTGCCACCCACGGTTTGTCGTGTTCACATGCACCAGTGGGCCATTATCGGTAAACACAGTGACTTCAGAGCCCCACAGATAGTCTTTAACCTTTTTTTTATGGCTCATTTAGGGGCCAGCAGTTCCAATTCAAACAAGCTAAAGTTGTTGTCATTTCACTCATTAAGGCTTAGGGATTGGCTTGCATAAACTATGACTCGTTCTTTGTTGTCTTGCACCTGGGAAAGGACTGCAACCAAACCCTCAAAACTAGCATCAGTGTACAGTTTGAAACCTTGACACCTGGAGTTCCATTCTCCAGGCGGGGTCTTTGAAGTGGAGTCACTGTTTTCACGAACCCCACTCCCCGTTTTGGCTGCTGCCTGGAAGCTGTTCCCTGCTGCTTCCGTCTCCAGGCTGCACAGTCTGCAATCAAGTGACCAGGATCATGACAAAAAAAACACGGCTTCTCAGTCTTCAGACCAGACTGAGAAACATTTGCGCGCGACACATAGGTGTCACCAGGTCTCTGGTAAGAGTCACCACGAGGATAATCTCATTTCGGAAAGACGTTCCTGTGCATGAGAGCAAACTCATCCACCAGAGTAGCAGCCTGCTGCAAGGTGGTCACTTTCTGCTCATTTAAATAAATGAGAGTACGCTCCAGCACACAATTTTTTAATTCTTCCATCATCATCAGCTCACACACCGAGGATAGATCTTCAGCCTTACATGCTTTACACCAACAATCAAAAAGAACAGGTGGCACCTTGTATGCTAGCCTCTGCCACTAGTGTATGAAAGATTGAATGCTGGTTTTGACTAGTGCTTTGAGTGGTTGCTAAGACTAACAGCACTATATAAATGCAGTCCATTTACCATAATCCATGCTGTGGATGAATACTGAAATCTGAACCAATAGCCAAGACATTTCAGACTGGACCAAAGTGCTGGACCGACCGGCCGACCAGCCAACCAACCAACCAACCAACTGACATTGCCATATAATACCAGCCATTTAGCCATCTTTGAATTAAATATAAAGACTGCTTGCTGTTTGAATTAAAGCACTTTTACTCTCTCAGTCCTCAGAAAACTCCCTCCAGAGACACGGGGGACATTATATAACTTCTTCCACAGGCTGAGTAGTACTCCTGCTGAGTGTAAACTGATCTTCATGTGTAGAATCATTGGAGTGGCCCTTTGATCATGAGTCATGAAGCTACATGAACGTGTCTGAATGAGTCTCTGTTAGCTGCTAAAGAAGACGTCTTGCTTTGCTGTGAGACACAGATAGCTTTTACAGGGTATTTCATCTCCGAGCTTGAAACAGTATATTACATATATGACCTAAGTGTTAATGATATGTTATGTATGTTAGCTGCTATGGAGATATACTGTAGAGTGTCACAAGGGATGTGCTAACTCCAGTAGTGGATGCTGTTGGAAAGGAAGGACGTATTTATCAGCGCACTCTTCTTGTTAACCACTTATGTCGCCTTCTTAATCCTTCTTGACTAACCGCCCAACATGATTGACCGCCTGCTGTTTTAATGTGGACTCCAGAAGTAACTGTATCGCCTCAAGACCTGCAGTCACCAGGTCGTCTCACTAAAATAGTACTCTAAATATATCCTGTTTGTGCGGCTGAGTTTTCAGTAATTCGGCTCCAGTCAATGTTTGGAGCAACAACCGAGGCGCTCATATGGTTTGGGCCAACAGACGGTTGGAATTTCAACCAGACATGTGACCGAAGAACTTTTCTAGCATGGCAAATCTGAAGAGGGAGAAACACTCAATACAAGTCTCCTTTACAAAACTCCTATATTTAAGCCAGACTGAGGCTGCATTGACAGGACAGCTGGTTTCATTCCATCACATATGACACCGAATGGAGCATTTTGTAATCAGTTTGAACAACTAGAAGGTGTTTTAATCACATTTATCTTTTTCCATTTGCATTGTATGGATATACATATACACAGCTTTGAAATGCAATGTTTACAGTGTTGCATGTTTACTAAACATCAACGTGCAATTTTTAAAATTTCTTTTAATTTTCTATTCACTGTGGCAGGGCCGGATTAACCTGCTTGGAGGCCCAGGGACCCCTATTAACCCCCCTTTCAACCCCTTCACTGTGCATTATTCCTGGCACCAGGTTTGCTGTGTGGTAATTTGATTCAACACAAATAACATTCGGCATTTGCCCAACATAAGCACAATATAAAATTAAATGATAAACATTATGAGTAGGCGGGGTTCTATCTCAACCTCTATGAGGTCTATGAGGTCAGGTGTAAGTCTTGTAGTGGAGACTACATCGTGGAGGTGACTGTCAGTCTTCTAGGACCTCAGTCTGCTATTGTTCAGTGTCAGCAGAGGAAGTGCTCACAGGGTCAAATAAACTGAGCCTCCTGGCATGTAGGGAAATCTGGACTTTTCCAAACCCTTGTAACTCTGATGGTGAGAGAGCTGCTGGACAGAGAGAGGCTTTCAGGAAAGGTTCATGTCCTTCTCAATGGAAGTGAAACTTGAAAGCGCTGTTTAAATTCTGTGATCAGCGATGTGAGCGCAGTCACATATTTTCACATTTTCACAGAAATGTTAGCGTTAGCGAGCCACGTTCGTACCATGTTTGTAGCAACTGATGTTTGCATATTGGGGATCGACTCCTAGGGTTCACTACGGAACTACATTTCAATATCATCAGCTGGCCAAATATAAATTAAAGATTTCTCATGGGCCATATAAATAAAGGTGTCAGGCCACACATGGCCCACAGGCCGTAGTTTGGACACCCCCTGTCTATTGTAAAGCCTTAGAATTCAGAAGTCTTCCTGCTTATTGTTATGAACTTTGCCTTTTCTGGTTAGTTCTTGCTTCCTTCTGGACCATTTATCAGGCGACTGTAGCTCAGTGGTAGAGCAGGGTCGTTCTCCAATCAGAGTATCGGCAGTTCGATCCCCTGCAAGAGACTAGAAAAGCGCGATACGAGTACAGTCCATTTACGCCTTCCTGTTGCTGAACTGGCTTAAAGACCAAGTTAACAATGTTTTGACGCTGAGTTATCAGATCCCTCAAAAATATTTTTGGAAGAAAATATAATTGCTGCATGCTACGTGTGCTGGGAATGTTATTGTGAAGTAGGTGCCACTCCTGAACTGCACAGAGGTGGGTGGTGGTCGGAATGGGTCGTGGTCATATCCCATGTGTGGGTACAATCAGGCTACAATGACACTTATGGCTGGGGTTGGCAACATTAGAGAAAGACAGGAAGGTAGTCCATCCAATCTCAGGAGCTTATTAATGCTGTCTGGATATAATTCAAATCTCAACAATTTCAATAAACATAACAAAACATTTAAAAAAAAAAAAAAGACCCACCCTAGCTTTAAGGGAAAAGAAAAAGGAGAAAAAAAGAAGTATTGTATTGTGTTACTGTTGACATTTTCACTATGTAATCAAGAGTGTGATTTTTCATAGCCCTTAACCAAGTGCTGTGAGTTGATTAGACATAACTATAAAACTTGAATCATACTTAAGCTGTCATGCGTGCACAGAAAACACTGTACATTCATAGATAATTTCAACAAAAAATGTCTCTCTATTAAAGTATATAGATTTAACAAAAACATTATTTGGGCTGGATTGGTGGCATGTCCCCCTCGCTTTTCAAAATATTTTCTATTTATGTCCTCATTTTAATAGTCGCAGGTTATCACATTAACAGTCACTAATGCCATTTAAACATGTGTTTATTGGACTACTGCTACTTTGGAAAGCCGGATAACCAATAACATTACAAAATGTTACTTGCTAGACTGATGAAAATATATCAACTTTCACATATTTAAAGTTTTTGTTGTTGTTGAAGAACCATTCAAAACAAAAACAAACACTTAATTTCATATGACCAAGTTCATTTCAAGCATTTTGTGGCCTTTATCATGTCAGTTGAATATCAATATCAATATTCCCTAACAACATTATCATTAATCATATCACCACAAAGCAATAGACAAACAGTAAACTTGGGACCTTAGCCCCTGTGGGTCCCACAGGGTTGCAGTTGTAACCAAAATAAATGTTGGTTGTCAAAATGTTCATAATTAGCAGCCACGGCATCACTAGAGAAAATATTAAGACTCACACACCATAACTAAAATGTGTTCAGAACAAGTTGGAGCACAAAATACCTGCAGCTCAGTCAGCTCACTCTGGATATGACTGGGACACTTCATATGTGGAGCAGAGTTTCCTCCAGTTGAGCTCAGGCTCGTCTCTGGTTTCCCACTCAGTATCGGCTGTATTTACACTGTTGGCAGGGGGTGACGGGGAGATTTTGTTGCCTCCCAACAGCAGACAGCACGACCCCCCCTCGTAGCCTGGTGGTGAGTTCAGGGTCCCTGCCAGCCAACTATCAGCATTCCCACTTATTATTTTCAATTAGACTGGCCTCCTTGGCGCTGGCTGAGTCCTGCAGTACTGTGAGCTATTAAATATCTGTGCCTACTGACACTGAACTCATTCTTACTCTCATTGTTCTTATCATATATTTATAATCATTTTCAATGTAGCTGGTAGCATAAATTGGTGAAAATTGTAGTTAAAGCTGCATTTATCAATAGTCTTATATTAACAATGGATCATATGACTGTGTAATGTGAAAGGTGTCATTCATAGTGAAGAACCCACAGAGAAGTATGTCCAACTATAAAGGTTCTACTGAGCTTTTTTTCTCTCACCGTTCTGATAAGGCTGGTCTCCATAAAATGACATTCCCATACAACCAAACTGTATTGTCAGTTAAGTTTTAACCTATTTTTGCATTTTCATATTTTTATCAGAGGGTGTACAAGTGGTAGCGTAGTGATCTACTGCACATGTGAGAAACGTGTCCTCCAACAGTATATAGTATATAGTGTCCGTGGTGTCCACAGCTGTCCATAGCTGTCCGTGTACGTTTGAGAGTATAGCTGAGCCTTACTTCCACATACTTTGTACCAAACACAAGACTTTCACCCAGGAGACCAGTGTTGGTGTCCCCTGTGAGACCACAGGTAACCTTATTTAAACCCAATCCATAATCTTTTACTAAACCCAACCAAGTAGGTTTGTTGCCTAGATCTACACAGACTTGAGAATGCAGTTTCAAAATGGCAAAAGCCTCACGAGTGATTACCACACTACGTTGATTGACACGTATGTAGAAATATTGATATGAATTGTGTTTTTGGTTCAGAGATGTCGAGATTTAGAATATCCGTGGTAGAGTTATGGGAAGTGTAGGATCCAGCATCTTCTGAGCTCGACCTGGAGATCTGTTTCCTCCTCAACTTTATTGAAATGCAATACTAAATTGCCAGAGTATCCCTTTGAATGTTGGACCTGCTGGACCAGCTGGACCTTTAACTGAAATGGGAAAACTGTTGTGGGGAATTACACTTAACCACAAAGACTTGCTGTTCATCGACTGCATTTTGAATTCCATCAATTAATTAATCTGAATTCTAATTGGATTAAGAATAAAAACACTTTCAGTGTTCAGTCATGAGGCTTCCCAGATATTTGTTAAGTCAGATCTCTCTAAAAAAACATTAGGATCTGAAAAGATCGTGATTATTCCTTTATTAAACGTGACCTACTTATGGGACCTATCATCTTCCAGAGGCCCCTGGTGGTCCCTGGATCCCAGACTGGCACAGACTGACCCCCTGCGAGCTTCAAACATGCAGAGTGGCTCATGGTGGTGTGTTGTTGCTGAGTTGTTGTCACTTGGGTGTTTATCTGCCAGACAGCCTTCATCTGAGGTGTGACACACCCCTGCATACATTCCCTCCTGTCCAACATATAGCTGCACTTTTCACATTTTGCCATGGTGCCTATATTTGACTTTGCCGTGTATTTTTAAAAACAGCCAGTCTGTCTGCATGGAGCGGTGATCTGTTGGTCTGTAGGCAGTGGTGCTTCTTGTCCTATGCATGAAAACGTGAAAGTCTCTCACTGGAGCTGTTTGATTTGTCCGTTCAGGGCTACTGTAGAAAGATGGCGGTTCAACATGGTGGACTCCGTGCAGAGGACCTACTCCCAATGTAGATATGAAGGACTCTTTCTAAGCGAAGAAAAACGCAACCATTCTTATTTTTAGGTGATGATACACTAAAGAAAACATTCCATTCCATTCTCCAAACCTTATCCTTAGCTAGTCCTATTTAGGGTCGCGGGGGCACTGGGGCCGATCCCAGCTGACATTGGGTGAAGGCAGGGTTCACCTGGACAGGTCTCCAGTTTATCACAGGGCACATATAGAGACAGACAACCATTCACACTCACATTCACACTCACATTCACACTCACACCTACGGGCAATTTAGAGTCTCCAGTTAACCTGAGCTGTATGTCTTTGGACTGTGGGAGGAAGCTGGAGAACCCGGAGGGAACCCACGCTGCCACGGGAAGAACGTGCAAACTCCACACAGAAGGACCGCCCGGGAGCGGGGATCGAACCCTGGTGAGGTGACAGTTCTAGCCACTACAACACCTTGCAGCCCTAATGAAAACATAGTCATGTTTATTATATTCCATTGATGCTATAGATCCCCCTAAATGCTACACACTGGCCCTTTAAATCCTGGTCAGAAATCAAATAGAAATGTAATAATTTAATTGACATTTAAGTAAAGTAAGTGGATTCATGCACCTCATTAGTTGGGATTTATAGTTGATATTTTGTTTGGGGCAACCATTTAGAATTACTGATCATATTTAATGAACTAATTTGGTAGGGGAGTCCTCTCAGCGACCCCTATTGGTCCGCACATCCCATCTTGAGAACCATGTGGCCTAGAGACAGTTGGTCAGTAATGTCTCTGGTCCTTTTTAGATACTCGGCTTTAGGCTTCATATCGCAGTGAACTGGAATGTCTGCAGCGCGCCTCTGTCATCAGAGTGTCTTTCTAACCTGGCACGAAGCTCCGCGCCGCGCGCCGCGCCATGTCTGCCTAGAGGTCTGAGGAATCCTGGGGGGCTCCGTCTCTACCGTTTCTTTCAGACACCAAATGTAACGTCAAACCCGCGGTTGAGCTATGAAGACCGAGCAAAGCTGTGTGGAGACGCCGGCGACTCTCCAGGAGGTCAAAGACTTGCTCCAAAAACCGGCGCACGGAGACGAGGAGAAGCAAGACGAAAGCAATTACGTCGATTTGGACTTAGTGGACGTGAATCCAGGTGGGACAAAACCGGAGAACGACTGTGGCTTTGGTGAAAGAAACCAAATATCTGTCCTTATTAACAGTAGCGGCGCCGGAGGTCTGCGCGCAAAGGAACCAATCCAGGAGGTGGCAAATAAAACCAACATTGAAACTAAGACAAAAAATCATTCTGGAGTTGGGAAATATGTAGAAGATGTCACGGAGGGTCGCTCTGATTCATCACACCTCCCCTGTCTTAACGCAAAGTCAGAGGTTTGCTTCAAATCTGGAGACGAAGGCGAGCGCGCCATTACGCAGCCCGAGGTGTCTGAAAGAGAAGACGGCAAAAACCCTCCACGAGGTGAGGGATTACAAGGTAGTGATAATTATCTGAGCGGGAGAAGTGAGTCGGATGATTATGAGGAGGATGATGATGTTAGTTTGGTGCTTTCCGATGACTGCGTCCCGTGCGTAACGGAGGATGAGTCCCATTACATTACCACGCACGAGATCCAGCTCTCGGAGCTCTCTGACCACGAGGAGGACTACGACCTCGGGGTGGGCTCCTCCACCAGCTGGGACGTCGAGGATGACAACCAGGTGTACTCTTTTGTCGATTACGCCTCATCGGAAGGTGATGCGGCGGTGGGGGAGAGGGGGGACGCCCGCCAGCCTCGCTCTCAGGGCGCAGCAGCAGCAGTCAGCACTCTGCTTGAAAGTGATCCGTGCGACGGGGCCAAGTTCACCAGCTCAGATGAGAGTGTGTCAAAGCCCCAGCAGCAGCAGCAGCAGCGCAGTGGCAACAGTGCGGGACAGATCCACCTGTCAATCAGAACCACTTCTCGAGCTATAAATGACCCTGGCAGCATCCAACAACAGGGGAATATCCTTTATCATGCCAGGCGCTCCGGGGACACGAGTCGCTATGTGTTCAGGGGGGTTGATGGGAAGGCAGAGGCGTTGTGTGACAGGGCGAAGTGTTTCATAGCCGCGCCCGGACGCTTGCACTTTGGCCGCAAATTGAGAGGGAAAGAGGTCACCGGGTATTCCAGCGGTGCATCCAGCGAGCCGGACGACGCTGACAAGGAGGTGCGCAACCTGACAGCTAAATCCTTCAAGAGCCTGGCGTATCCTTATTTTGATGCCATCAATTTCAGCACCTCCAGCGAGTCCTCTGCATCAGAGCATGGGAAAGGGATAAACAGGTGGGCCACGTTTGTTGACCTCAAATATGGCAATATGAACATGTCACGGGGACTGGACCAAAGTGTGGTTTCCCATCCAAACTCAGCGGCCTCTTTTGAAATAGCCAAGAATATAGACAATAAAGGTTATAAGGGCATCGCACTGGCGAGTATCAAACCGCCCTCCAGCAAGATCTTCACTCTGAATGGCGACCCCCACAGCGCATCGTCATCGAAGCAAATCGAGCTGATGGGAGAATTCAGTCAGGGCCACAGCGGAGTGATTACACTCACGGAGACTCTGAATTTTCGTTGCAATGTAAAATCAGGAATGTCTGGGGGAGAAAGGCTCACTAAGTTTGCACAAAACGCTGCAGGATCATGTTCCACAGATGAAGTAACCAACAATTTACCAAGCGGCCAGAGGAGAGGGGCCAGCAAGTCGCCCTCTAACACCATGGAAGACACGCACAAGAAAGCCATATTCGCCTCGAGCCTGATCAAAAATGTGATTTCTAAGAAGATGCAGTTCGAGCAGGAGCGCAAGATGGAACGAGGGGAGATAAGCGAGGCGCATCCGACGCCCTCCCCGTGCTTCGTGCACCAGGAGGGCGACGGCCAGAGGGAGAAGGGGTGCAGGGAGCTGCGCAGACAGAGCTCCAAGTTTTCCGAGAGCAGCGGCGAGTACGCCATAATGTGCGTGGATGAGTTGGGGGACTTCGTGGACGGCGGCTCGTGTGATACCAGGAGCGACTCTCGGAGACGGGAGGAGATGGCTCCCGCACCTCATACTCATTTGGAACCGGCCAATGAAGCTGGGATCGCAGCTAAAAAAGGCGAGTTGGAAGCGTCCAAAAGCAAGCTCCACCGCAGCCAAAATAGCGCCTTCAGGTGCTGGAAGGACGAGGAGCTAGAGTTTCAAAAGGATCATAAAAATGATAAAACTCCGGAGAAGTCGCCCTCGGCTGACGACAGAGAGGTCGAGGAGGAGCAGTACTCTGCGGGAAGCGGCAAACTGACTAAAATGTCACATTTGTTTGTGCCAAGTATCCAACTGCTATCTGGTGACGGAGAAGCCGGAGAGCAGCTGCAGAACAGGAATTATTCCCCATATGGAGACGGAGGAGAGATCAAACTGCGCTCTGACAACACGTTATACATCGCAGACTCCGGGAGCGCGGCGACATCTAAATCTCCAGAAATTAAAATTAACTTAAGGAGCGTTAGAGACAATAAAACCGAGCCTTTTGGCGTCTCCAAACTGCGCGCTCCTAATATAGGCTGTAACGCAGCCAGCCTCGTCAGAACGGACGACCTAAAATGCCATTCGCTGGCTGCAGCTTTAAAGGGTGAGTCGTCAGATAAAGTGCCGCATTTTATGGTTAGAGACATTAGAGATAACAAAGGGAAGCTACAGACGCCTATTTACCAAGTGAGAGACGTGCGTAAATTGGTCAAAAGCTCCTATCACTTTGTCTCTTTGGATAACAACGAAAATAACTCAGAGCAAAAGAAGCAAATGTCCTATCGGAATCCTAATTCTGTGTCCCCTATAGTGATCAAATGCCAGTCTGTCAATACAAATAGTAACGGGAAACATTCTGAGAATCTTACCGAGTTATCTCAACAGGAGAGGTTTGACATGGACAGATCGTCTCCAGAGGGCAACAAAAATGTTCAGCTGCAAAGGGCAGCAGGGAGAGCACCCATAGGTAACTCCAACGATTCCTCAGATGGAGTCATTGGGTTGAGAAGTGAAAGCAGAGCGGCTTCAATGAAGCAGGAAAAAATATCGGATGTCACAGATAAGAAACCTGAGTCAAAGATTGTGAACCAGGGGGCCTTGGAAAAACTCCAGGCTGCGGTGAAAACCATGGAGCAGTTGTATAAGTTTGAAAAAAATGAATGGAAAAGGAAGAATGAGCCCCATCTCCTGACAGACAGCCACGTGCTCTCACTTATAACCAGGGCGGAGCATGGAGGACTTGAGGAGGACGGCGGGAGAGCGTCCAGCATGGACAGGACAGTCAGAAGAGACTCCTATCTCTACAATGACAAGACGCCACCAGCACTAGTGGCGTCCCCTGGCACTGACAGCCTGTTGCGGCGGCAGGACAAAGACCTCCCCATGGTCTTCGAGACTCCCGGCAGCCGCGAGGACAGGCTGATTGCGAGGTCAATGCAAGCCGTGGGGAACAAAAACACGTTCAGCCTCAGCTCTAGCCTCAAGCCCCAGCCAAATGCCATCACTCAGACACCTTTCAGCACCAAAAGCTTTGTCCCCAAGTCCCCAAAGTTGCCTATGTCATCAAAAGTAAGCCAGAATAAGCCAAGTGTGAATGAAGGATTCAAATCAAAGGAGGTCGAGCAGTCTACACAGGAGCTCTTTAGGGCCTCAGCTGACAACGAGAACTACCTAACCATTCCGGTAAAGTCTCACGCCGGCAGCAAAAAACAAGCCCAATCTGCTGATAAAACATCAGTGTACACATTTACCACCCAGACTCAACCAACCACTCCTTCAAGACACCTGGGATCCGGCGCCAGGGTCTTTAAAGACTACAACCAGTTCCCTCAACGCTCCAGCATTGTGATGGACACACGTTCACCTGAGATCCCTCCTGCTACCATCTACCACTCTTTGCCATTGGGCATATCCACCAATCAGCCTCAGGTGTACTGCTTCTCTCCGGCGATCACCCCCGCTCCCACCCTGGACCCCTTCCAGGCCACCCAGAGGAAGATGCTCCTGGATCCCACTACTGGGAGCTACTACCTGGTGGACACTCCTGTGCAGCCGGCCACCAAGCGCCTCTTTGACCCCGAAACAGGTCAGTATGTGGACGTGCCAATGCCGCAACCTCCCATGACCCCGGTGCCCATGCCGATCTCACCTTTGGCCCTCAGTCCAGGAGCATACGGACACACCTACATGATCTACCCGGGCTTCATGTCGACACCGTCTGTGATCCCGGCCCGGACGCTGGTGCAGTCACAGATGTCGATGCAGTCAGAGGTGGAGGGCGGAGGGAAAGCCCTGTCGCAGCAGGCTGAGGGCATGTACAACGAGAGTCCCTTCTACATAGCCCCTGGAAAGTCTCCGCAGGCGGCCTACGGCGCTCAACAGCAGGCCGCCGCCAACAGGCCGCCGCAGGGCTTCTCCAGCGTCAAGCAGCCGGTCTTCAGCATCACCTCCCAGCAGGGGCCCCGGATCATCGCTCCGCCCTCATTCGACGGGACCACCATGAGCTTCGTGTTGGAGCACAGATGAACGGCAGCTTACCTGGGCAGGTGAGTAGTTCTGGCTGTTTAGCTTGTGTTTGTACAGTATCAGGTTTCAGTAGACCTGAGTGAACCAGGATGCTGTATTGTGTCATGTGAATAGAATTACTTTATGATTTGTTCGGAATAATAATAAAAAGTGCATTTTGCCGTTGTACAAAACACTTTTAAGTCCATTAGAAGCATATATAACCTTTTCTTACAAGATATTCAAATCTGAATTTGCTTTCATTTAATGGTGACATTCATGCATTCTTTTGTCTCCATCAAATCTAGATACAATTCACAAGTGAACAAATCTCTGCACATGTTGTGTTGTTATTTTCTGCTTGTGATATCCAAGATGGAGTGTATTACTAGTGTAATAATAATCACAATAGTTCTACTGTTTCTTCTCATTCTAATATATAGTTCTATTACTTTAGATTGATAGTTAATTCTTGACCTTGGAAACAGCAGAAACCCTTTCTTGTGAAACCATTACTTTATATTTGTGGCCTAATGGGGGAGCAGCCCGAGTACGTTTCCTGCTGGTTAGGCCCCCCTTCAGTCTGTCAAAGGGCCCGTAAGCATCAAGGGGCATTCTGGTGTGACCTTCAAGGAGAAATTAAAACTGCTGATACTCTCTCTACTGCTTGACTTTTTCAATTTGTTCAGATTCACTGTTCCTCTGTACTTATTTACAAGACTTATTCTTATTTCTATATTTTAACAGTATAGTTCTAGTTGATCAAAGTTTCAATGCAAAATCTTTGGAGGCCCACATGTTCAAAACGACTAAATATGGACGACATTATGAAATGAACAGTTGAATGAATAAATACAGACAATATACTGTATATAATATAGCCATGAAACTGTGAAAACTCCAATACTCATTAAAGCTCACTATTATTAGAATTTGAGCAGTTTTTATATTTAAATGTGCTTTTTCCAAAGTCAGTTAACACAACACCAGTTCTCCCCACAGCCAACACTTTAATGATAGCAAGACAAGTAAGCCCAACTTGTATGGAGATTTAAGGTGTTCAAAATGACATACCTAAATACAGACAAAATAATAATAATCAATCCCAAAACAATAACAGGTCCAATAGATACTCAGCTCATGATTGCCTGTAATTCAGATCTTGCTGTCACATAATGTCTCTTTGTGTCTCGATCGACACATAAACCCTTTCTGGTGAACTTCATGAAATAAAAAACACACTTTGGGAACATTTTAATTATTCATTTAATTCTAAATAACACATTTCAAAGTCAAAGTTGTAAAAACTGACTTTATAAATAACATTGTAATTATTAAAGATAAAACGTGCTAAAATTATATAACAAAATCACTTGCTGTAAACTCTGTAATTTTAAAAGTTGCAGGGAGAAATCACATTTTATAACAGCAATCTGTTCTAAAAATGTATTATTTTACAGTTTCATTGTAAGTCTTCATATGATTATTAATTTCCCAATGTCTTATTAATTCATTCTGAACACTGTGTCTCCATAGGCCCTCATCTAACCTCAAAAAGCCTGTAAGTACATAATGGATTGGTGGAACACTCTCCATGTGACAGTTTAACATCTCCCCTAAATGCAGGTTAGTTGGTCTATTTATGAATTCTCTAGTAGTCAGTTGGAAAAGGCCATTAAGAATGTAACCGATCATGCACGGGGATTCAACGTGCATGCAACAGGAGACGACACCATGTGATTGTAAAGTTTGCAACTGAGCACCTCGGCGGGGCGTTCACACTCACAGGCTGTGAATTCTGATACCGCAGTAGCGATACAGAGGATTGTATTGATATAAGATTATTCATGGGTGAGGTGTTTGAATGTATATGGTGGCCATAGTGTGTGCAGGAGTGAAAGGTTGAGCGATGGCAGGCATTTGTTGTGTGTAAACTCGCACCGCTTCAGCTGCTGCTGGACATCAAGAGGCTGCATGGCAGGTCAGAGTCAGACGGCTTTTTATAGGACCAGTCATTTAAAGACAGAGAGAGTGAGAAGCCAGGTTCACATGGCCTCTGATCAGCAATTACATAAACACAACATGCAACATAGCAGCAGGACATTTGGAGTTCCCCTTCTCATCTGAGTGAGCCACATACTGGAAGGTTCAGTTATGTTTATAAAGGAAACTGATAGCCTGTAGTCTGATAGACTCGAGGCTGGAGAAGTGGGCTTTTGAATGGAAGGTAGTTTAAATCCTACAGACTGATGCAAAACTGTGTGTGGAGAACGTCAATGAACAAAGTTCATGGACCACATAACAACTACTGTTTTCGTCTAAATAACCAGAAATATGGAAGTTCAATAACGGAAAAACAATGTTGGCAGTGATTAGTCTGAAAAATCTGAGAGTGTACATCAGTGGCTCCAAAAATCCCCCCAAAATCGGAGAGGACAGGAAGAAAAACATGCCATTTTATTTAATTATTTCTCTAATTTTGTACTTGCACCTCCATTTCATGCATGGGCACAGTGCTGTTTGATATATGTGCTCTCATGTTCCTAATTTGTGTGTGTCATATAGGGGGGCCTTACATGGGTTTCTAACTTTTTTAATTTCTATTCTGGAAATCTTTTAATCTGGAAAACACTTTGTGCTTAAATTTGAAAAGTGCTAAATAAATACAACTATAATGATTACGACACTAGTTGGCTCCTTGTCTCCACTTTCTTATGTTTGACGAAACAGTAAGCAGTAAAAACAATGGAAAAAAAACCCAACTAGATTTCTTAAAAACAATCTGTGCAGGCTGTGGATGGGAATGACCCTTCTGTGTGTAATGTGTCTGTGCAGCCTGTCAGTAAGCGGCTGCCCGTACAACGCTCCATCTCCTAGATCGAGATCCAGTTCCGGGTGAGCGGTCACCCGGTTTATATTTGTTATGTATTATTAGCAACTTAAATATCTCAATAACTATGAGATGGGTTGCTGTGAAATTTTGTACAGACGTTCATGGTCCACAGAGGATGTATCACTGACTGTTGAGTGAAACTGTTGGATGGATTGCCACGACATGTAATACACATATTCATGGACCCCTGAGGATGAGTTGTAATAACTTTGGTGATCTTCTGACTGTTCATCTGGCGCCATCATCAGGTCAATATTAATAAAATAATAATTAAAGTATTTGTCCAATACTTTGGTTTGTGACCAAATACCTGCAGAACTAATGCCGTCAGCCTCAGCTCAACTTTATGTTTAGTGCTCAGTAGCAAACGTTAACACGCTAACATGCTACACATAGTAAATGTTGTACCTGCTTATTGTCAGCATGTTGGCCTTGTAACTGTGAGGATGTTAGCCTGCTGACCTTAACATTAGCATTAGCTTCTATTAGGGTAATAAAGCTTTAGTCAACAGACAAGAGATTTTTTGGGGAAAGGTGTTTTCTTTTCATTTATTGTTACTTGGTTGACAGATTGTTTTTGTGTCCTTAGTTATATTTTTAGAAAAGGAACATCAAGCATAGTATACATTTATGTAAATAAAGACCTTTACAGGACAAAAATATAATCTAAATACAGACCTTTTTCTAAGAACTAGTCAGTGTCCTGGTTCCAGACTTCTGTTGAGGGCTGTTCACATTTCCAATTATTTCTGTAGTTTTAATAGGTCCGATGTTGTGCTCATGTCAGACAAATTCGTCTGCAAGCAACTTAGGGAAATTGACGAGGAAAACTATTTATTTGAAATATTCCAGTCTGGTTTCTGTTGGTTTGTCTTTGTAACAGATGGCATCTTATTGCAATCCAATTGTAGTGTAAAGCTGATTCTTAGTTCTAGATTTAACAAACACGTCTCATACCAAAGATCCTAATATTCTGTAAGATTGTCCGAAGAAGTCGGTTGGGATAACTGAAATAGCTCTTGAATGGTGTTGTTGTTATGTATCTATTTTTATGGAGTGTGTGGTTGTGCACCTTTGCCCTTTGGAGTTCCTCAAGGGTCATTCCTGGGACCTGTTTTATTATCCGTTTACATGCTCCATTAGGGCGCATTATCCTGTCTCTTGTCATTGTTACTTTCCCCACAAAATGACACCATTTGTATATCAATATATATATATATATATTGATATACAAATGGTGATACACAAATATACATTTTACATGTGTATTTCAGCTGTTTATGTCTTTTGTTTTCTTGGTCCCCAACAGGGCTGAGCTCTGACTGGATGCTGGGCTGCTCTGGCTTTTGGTCTCTTCGCTGTGCTACTTTTGTTATTGGTTGGAGGTGATGGATCAGAGCACTTTTTAAAAATTGCTTATTTTCATCTCGTTTCACCTTTTTCTAACTTGTACAAGATGTGTATGAATATGTATTTCTTGTTTTATAACAACACATTGTAAAAGACTCCGCTAACACAGTAATCAACCACTCCTGAAACTAATCTGGGTTTTACTCTGGAAATGGTTAGATTATGTAGTTTTTTGTGATTTTGTAGTTTATTTAATTTTACAACACAATGACTATATTTAGCATAATATCTATACCAGCTTACATTTTCTTACCATTTCTTGTGTGTTGTATTTTATGCTTATAGTATTGCTTTAAAATGAACAAAAGCCCACATTTACAGCATTGTTTTTTTTATGTACCTGGATATATGATTAGTAAATCAACCATGCTGAATTCATAAACATAATACGATTGATGCAATGTGTGTTACACCTATACAATAATAGACATTGCTGATCATGCAATCGTCCAGCATATATAGCAGAATGCTCAGTTCATTTTTGACCTGCAGTCTCATGTACTTTTTAGCCCTGTTTGACATGTATTTCTATTGTTTAGTAATTTAGTATTTTGACACTGACTTACTGTTTTGTACTTAAAATGGTTCAGACTGTGGATCTGCTGGCCAGTCCATCCTTTCCTTTTGAATTAACTGTTTACTACTTTACTGTCTTTATGTCCTGTAGGGCACTAGAAACCCCAGTCGAACCCAACATCAAGCATTCAGACGATGTTGTTGTAAAAGAATCATATGATCATAGTGATTTTTGTTAGAAGTCTTATAAAGAAGTGAAAGATATTGTATTATATTGAAATGAATGGATTATAAAGGTTGTGTTGGTGTTTTAGTTTGAATTGAGACGTTTGCTGTTTTCTGAGCTGCTGAAATGTTTTAATGTAAAAGATGTTAAATGGTGGTCACTGTTTTGGATGTAAATGTTGCTCATCGCCGCCCCTACTGCAGTCTATCAACTTATTATAACTGTCAGGAACATATTGTACATTGTCATTGGAGAAAGTCTAAATTAAAAGGTCAGTTCCCCAACGTACAAAAACATTATGACTTATTTTTACTGTTAGATCATTTGTTGTAGGTGCTGAAGTACATGGCAGAAAAACCAAAAGATTAATAAACATATTGAATACAGCAAGCAAATAAATTCATAAACCTAATCAATAATCCTGGATTGATAAACCAGGCAAAAACTAACTGAGGCAAAACAAGATTCCAGTTGTGTCAATACGCCTTAATGGGAACGACACGACTTCTGATAAGGACCTCTGACCTTCACAATAAAAGTGCGTTTGTGGTGTGACTTGTTATTTACAGTATGCTCACTAAATCAAAAGCATGGATTCATAATCAGCGTTAGGAAAACATAACACTGTAATGTGTGTCCTCTTGTATGCTGCACATGAGTGACCACGATATATTTGACCCTAAACAAGTCCTGTTTGAGTGGTTATATGTCATTTATATAAAGTAGAAGCCAGGCTTGTTTTTAACAAATGCTAATTCCCTACTTATATTCTGAATAATAGATGTATATTGCTGAACTTGGAATTAAAGATTTCCCCTAAACTATGTGCTCGGTTTAGATTTTCACTCTGTTTATACTGTTTATCAATCCGTTCACTTGGTTTACTTAATCTGTGTCCTCTTTATTAATACTGAAGGCAAACCTGTAAGAGACACATCTCAACACCCAGACAAATGAAACCAAACGTATCTGTACGACTACAAACCACCAGAGGTACGGGAGATGTTTCTTTCTGATTCTGGTGAATGGACCCTTCTGGATTTTATTTTATTTTAGAGTGGTAGTTTGTCTGTCACTTCCTGTATACTAACTGGAAAAATGAAACATGAAAATATCACTTTTTGAAATGTATTTTTCAGTTTTTACTAATTCAATGTAATGCTTTAGTCTAGTTTCTAGTCTTCCTAAACTATGTATATTTCAGAAGAATTCACAAATAATTCACTGGCCTCTTCAAGCTAACGCGTCACACTGGTGGGGTTATCATTTATTCAGACAGATCTTTCACTGCCTTGTTTTGGGGTTGTTGCAGCACTTTGCAAGTCATATCGCAGCAGGTTTTTTTGTGCATTAACCGAAGAGCTTGTTTGTCCTTACATGCAACAGAGGAAAAGTACAGAGTGTTATATAGAGAAATGAAGTTCTGCACAAGTGAAAATAGCTTTTTTCACAGGTCTCAAGGAAGAACTGATGTTTTGATGCATCTCTGGTACAAAGCCTTGCACCAGGACCCTCAAACAGGGCGGGGCTTTGAGACTGAACTTTCTGGACAGACACTGTATTGTGAAGGCAAAAGAAAGTCGAAAGTTGGGACGTTTGTGAGTTTTGGAATGAGGGGACTTTTATTTGGAATGAAATGGTGAACTCACAGCAGGAAATGGTGGGTTCAGATGTAGAAATGAAACTATGAAAACTATAATGCCCCTTAAAAGTAATGCTCAAATGAAGGCTTTGTTTAAGTTTGTAATTTGAATGTGTTTTGCAAATGTAAAGTGTTGTTTCAAAGCTGTGTCCCGAATACCGCGAGGGATGTTTCATCAGATGCTGATGTTAAATGTGTGACAGAGTAATAAACATGAAACCCTTTTGCAGACCTCTTGTTTGTGTTTCTCACTTATTCTTGTTGATATACAAGAACCACAGGCACATTACGTACAACTTCATTACGTTAGTTTCCCCCTTATCTCTATACATTTTAGATTTCAGTCCATGTTTTACAAAGACGAGGTTTTAGATTTCAACCCCCACTTGAGATATAAGTACATTTTTGATTTTTGAAGTAATACCTATTAGTTTATAAAAGTATAATTTATGTGTACAGGTTTATGGCTTTTTCTTTCTGTTTCCCACCAAATTGGCAGTTTTTGGTTGGAGCAGCACAGAGCTGAAAGACGTCTTCTGTCAAAACAGGACAAAGTTTCAATGAGTATGTTTGTCGGGAGAATCCTGGTTACGAGGTTTAGATCATATTCAGGGTTGTGATGTTTATATGCTCAAACACAAAAACCTGATCATTCAGAAACCCGATCATAACCGGGATACTCAAGTCCTTACACTCTACTGTAAATGATGTTAGAACCTTTATTCTTCTGGCATTTGATGACTATAGTTTCAACATATAACCAGTTCTACTGAATCTGCTGGACAGATTACTTAACTTAATAAGTGGAAGCCTTTAGATACTGTACCTTTAAGTGTTATACAAAGATTCACAGGGAAGCAGTTGCTTCCACCCTGGATTTGTCTGGAGTCAAAGTAGCACAGAAGTAGGACTACTGGGCTCATGGTTCCCCCTGAAACCACAAACATATCCGTTGGTGTAAATATTAGCTATTATCCACTGCTTCAAGTCTTTATGCTAAGCTAGGCTAACCACGCCCTGACTCTTGCTCCAGGCCGAACACACAGACTGATTTTTTCATCTCACTCTTGGAAATAAAGCAAACAGGTGTATTTCCCAATATGTTAAACTATTGCTTTGACTAAATAACTGAGGAATAAACACTTTCTGGAGGCAGATGTGGTGTTGTTTTCAGCCACAGTTGACCAAAAAATAACTTAGAAGTGTCGTTCAGCACCAACAATTTACCGGCGTCTTTGCGAGGCTGAAATCTGGCTTAGCAGCGATGATGTTGGAATGTGTGCTAAATAAGCAGTCAGCATTAAAGGCTTCTCTGCTGGCTGTGGGCGCATATAGAAACTGGGTGAGGAGGGGATGCAGGTGGACGTACGCAGGGTCATGTTGCAGAGGCCGGACTGTATACACAAAGAGGCCCTCCCAGTGTGTCTGCAGAACATTCTATTACAACCAAAGCCAAGACACACACACGCATGCACGCATACGCACACGCACACGCACACGCACACACACACACACACACACACACAGAACACACACACACACACACACACACACACACACACAAATAAGCCTTTGCAATGCCCTCTTACAAAGTCAACAGATCAGCATCAGAAATGTATTGATTATGAATATATCAAATACCACCGAGGGCTTTAACAGCAGGGTAATAATACCAGATACAGACAATAGCTTGTCTGTACATGAACGAAACATCTTGCCAATTTCATTACCGTGTCGTCTATTATCAATGAGAATGCTGCTTCTCTCTCTGTGTGTGTGTGTGTGTGTGTGTGTGTGTGTGTGTGTGTGTGTGTGTGTGTGTGTGTGTGTGTAATATGTATACCAAAGATGTATAAATATGAACTGAATAGGATTTTCATGGACAAACATTATGGAATAAAGAGCTTTGGATGTGAGCAATAGGAACAAACAGACAGACAAAACAAACGACGCAGGGCTATGATTTTGTTTGTATGTCATCTTGTTCTAGGAACTGAATCGCAATGACCCATTGTCAAAACTGTTCGACCGTTTTCGATAGCATTTGAATGCATCTGGCGCGTTTAAATTACGTCATATGCGCGCCACCATAAGTACATGTGGAAATTGTGTTGCCGAAGTTGAACAGCTTATTTAGTTTCTTTTCGCTCTGTCTGCGTGTCTGTGTGTGTACATCAGAGTACACGCAGTGCTTCTCTTCGTTGAGTGGAAGCACAAAGAAGAGCGTCGCCATTAAATGCTGTCAGCTAGCTTTCTGCAGAGAGCAGCCCACGAGCTAACATCAACAGCTAGCTGACGCGGCGACGTTAGCCGGCAGACACGCGCTGCTCCTCACGGATGGCCGATGAAAGCGGGAACAGGGACGCTCCAGCCCGGCCGGAGGAAGAGGCTGGAGATAACGGGAGCAGCCAGAAGACCGAGGGCGGCGATGGAGACAACCAGGCCGTGTCCAAAAGGCAAAGGAAGAAGCTTCTGAAGCAGCAGAAATGGGAAGGAGAGCGGGAACTGCGGAAGTGAGTGAGCTCATTTGACTGCCTGGCTCATGGATGCAGAGGTTGTCTGTTGGTACAACACGCTGTTGGTCCTTTTTAACCACATAGTAAAGTATTATCATTCACACGGGGACTCCAGGGCCTTTACAGCCAGGTCCACGTGTCATGGGGTTCAGGTGGATATTTCCATCAACGTGCCACTAATTCTCCTGAGGAATAAAGCGTGTAGGTAAACACGAGTTCATAGTCCGAGGTTTGTGTTAGTTTCCTCTCTTGTTCTGGGACCATCTCACGTTGATGGTGGTCCTCCACCTGCCTCACCTAATACTCCCCTAATGTGTTTAATGTTCTTCCACAACAAATGTGTTTCAGGCCTTTTGGAAGTATTTCTGGAAATAAACACAGATGAATCAGCAGTTATTGAAGATTTTGTTGTTTTTTTTACAATGGGTGCTTTATTTTTGTAGCGCCAGCCATCCGTACTTTCAGTTATGATGGTATTGTAAGATCTGGAAAACATCTGAAGTGCCTAAAACAAAAAAGGATTAACAGGGTGGGAACAGGAGCACAGGATGATTGGACACTTTTTTTAAACAACCCAGCAGTTCATCCAGATGAAATAAGTCACTTTATTACTGTGGTTCACTATCATTACATTAACAGCTGGCTGCTGCTTATTTTGTAACCCAGTGTTTCATTCTCCCATCACACTGCATACAAATCATGAATCCCCATCTTATCAGTATTAGTCTAAGCAAAGCCTGAATAGGTCTTGTGCTCTTTCTGCTGCAGGCAGAAACGGAAGGAGAAGAAGCAGCAGCGCCGGCTGCAGAGGCACAATAATAATCATCATCATCATGAGGAGGGAGGAGAGGCCCAGAGCGCCAGGAAACGTCTCCGCAGAGAGGTGACGCCCTGCTCGCTGAGGCTGGTGGTGGACTGCAGCTTCGACAACCTCATGCTCCTCAAGGTAGAACCACTCTTGGACCCACTGTGGAGGGGCAGCCGCCATGTGTTTAGTAAGAGATGAGCTGAGGTTCAGACTCTCCTGACCGATAATGTGGTCGTGTCTTCAGGATGTCCGGAAGCTTCACCGACAGGTCCAGCGGTGCTATGCCGAGAACAGACGAGCCTTGCAGCCAGTGCAGGTTAGTGGCTGCTGACTGACATGAACAGGATAGACAATCCTGTCTGATCTATAACCACTCCTCTCACCTCCCCAGTTTTATCTGACGAGCCTGGGGGGGCAGCTGAAACAGAGCATGGACGAGAAGGACAAAGGATGGGTCAACTGGAAGGTAAGCACCGATTTATTCATTTTCACAACCAAGCTCTGTGTGTGTGTACTGTGTGTGTCAGCCAGCCCCCCCCCACCCCCCCCCCTTGATTTTTAAGCATAGTCTAACTCGGGATGGACAGTTAAAAAGAAAACCGATAACACTGAATGCAGCAGAACTAGAGATATCGTCTTTCTCTATTCCAAAAATACTGGTCATACGGGAAAAAAACATGCATGTGAAGACCAAAGCAGAAGTCCTTTTCCCTACTGGCAGAATCTATCTGCACTATGAGCTACATCGACACTGGGTCTGTGTGACGTTAGCATATTCCCCCGTGTTAGTGTGCTGCCGTGTGGCAAGAGGTACAGACATATCAGCTGCTGTACCAACTGACTCCAGAGCAGCTTTCCCTGACTCATCCTCCACCCACCAACATTTGATTGGCATTAAAGGAACTAAGCTGGTTTACGTCCTATTTATTAGATAGATCACAGTTTGTATATGTAAACGATGAATCCTCCATGCTCACGGGAGTTAGTCACAGAGTTCCACAAGGTTCTGAGCTTGGACCAATTTTATTCACCTTTTTTATATATCTTTCCATTTGGCAATATTATCAGAAAACACTCCATAAACTGTTATTGTTATGCAGATGTTACCCCAAATATATCTATTGAATTTAACTTATAATATAGTTTTTGATTGTTTTCTTATGGAGCTAAATTGTTGAACTTGTAAAATGACAAATGAACCATGTAACCTTGTTAAAAACACAAATCCTTAGCTTATCTCTAAATGGAATCAGGAAGTTACCTGAGGACAAACATGTAATCTAAAGATACTTCTTCTGTTTTTAGTCATGTCATGATTTTCCATGTGAATGCACACATTTTATAGTTTTATTATTTTGTCTGTGCAGGACATCACCATCAAAACGGAGCACTACAGTGAAGTTGTGGCGCAGGAGGAGCTGGTGTACCTGACGTCGGACTCCCCCAACGTGCTGGAAGAGCTGGACCTCAAAAAGGCCTACGTGATAGGAGGCCTGGTGGACCACAACCACCACAAGGTCTGTCTGGCTTCAAGGCTGCAATGCCCCGTTGGTTTAGTTCCTGCTCGCTGATTCCAGCTGGTCGGCTTCCTGTCTGGCTTTTGTTTGCAGGGGATCACGTTTGAGAGGGCGAAGGAGCTGGGGATCGATCATGCTCAGCTCCCTCTCAGCAATTTTGTCAAGATGAACAGTCGGCAGGTTCTGGCAGTCAACCATGGTAAGGACGAGAGTCAGTATCCGTAGTCTTGAGCCACAGCACAGGTGGTCGTTGAGCAGTTTTACTCAGATGGGATAGTGTCCAATAACAGCTTAGTAGTCGCTGTTACACCGCTACGGTGTTGGGCCGCACACCGAGAGCATCGTGACATCACGGTTGCGGAAGATTTGTTGTCGGGGGAAACAAACCCAAGAAGTGCCTATTTGGCGATTTTATTTTGGCTTTAAAACCCAATATTAATAAGGAACCTGATAACGGTAATGAGGCAATCTGTAAACTTTGTCTCAAAGCGGCACAGCTGGAGGCAACACGTCTAATCAACGCACATCTTCAAACGCACCCAACAGTGATTCCAAAAATAACTATATGTGCAGCCTTGGATTGGAAAGCTTGACGGGTGTAGCTGCGGTACCGGAGGGGGCAAAGGATCAATGGACCCATCTTGAATATGTCTGTTCTGTGTTGTTTGACTAACTCTCCCTCCAGCTGTTTTGGGGTTTAAAGTGTGCTTTGGTCCCTCGTCAGTGTTTGAGATCCTCCTGGCTTACCTGGAGAAGAGCAGCTGGCAGGAGGCCTTCTTCACCGTCCTGCCTCAGAGGAAAGGAGCGGTGGCCGTCGGCCAGGACGGAACCACTGTCCAGGGAAAAGAGGAAGATTCAGACTCTGACCCCGACACACCGGACCAGACTGAGAAAATAACCTGAAACGTAGTTCAAACGGACAACTTCGAACAAAGTTCACAATGTGTGGATGTGCTGATGCTGAGGCTTTGCTCCCATGAGGATGTTTCTGTTAACAAAGCATCGGTGTTTTTTCTTTTACAACCAGCTATTTATTGAGTTTGACTTTGTGCCTCCTTTTAATGGGGGAAAATTGAGTTGAACAGCTAATGGGAATTTCAGTTTTGCATAAGTTTTTGGCAGAATATAGTTATTACAGAAAATAATTTATACATGAATCTTTGTTCAGTTTTTTTTCCTATTTAAAGAAAATATTTGAAGCAAGAAGAGATTCTGAGGGAGACCTGGTGCTGACCAGAATGCACTGGGTGATAACAGTAGCATCAATTCTGACTGAGTCAAGAGTGTAGTAGAGGAATCTGTTGGTTGCATTCTGTAACCTCACCACTAGATGGCACTACATCCTACACACTGCTCCTTAAGACAACACCTGCATTATGACCTGTTCTGGAGATGCTGTCACATAGACCTGCCTGAGTTTAATTGTGAGTTTTTTTTTTTTTTATTATTTCAGTGCATATGGTGCTTACATAGTGCATAATAAAAATTAAAAAAAAGGAATGAATAATTACAATGTGATACACAGAGAGGACGCTAGGGACCCCAGAGTGGGCTCATCTGGCCCTGGATACAAGTAGAGCAACATGATGCTGCCATGTATGCCATCAGAACACATTGAACAGTCACAGATATGAGGACATGTTTGACAGGAAGTTAAAAGCTACATTGAAATTAAATTAAAGCTCATCTGATGCAAATGTAAAAATGTATTCACATCACATAGCTTTGGTGGAACCATGTGACCAAAGAAGAACACAGGCCAATGTGAAGTGTTCTGGAAAGATCATCTATCAATCTCACTGTTTGTGTCCCGGCTCCCGGAGGTCACTGCAGCTCACAGTGCTTCACAAAAACAAGTCTATAAATCGATCTTAATCTAAGACCTGCCTTATGATGTTTACGTTAAATCATTTCTACCAGCTCTCATATCAGAGAGACGATTCCACCTCAGAGCGTAACAGCTGATTCACAGAGGTTTTAGTCCGGAATGTAGGAACAACCGACCCATGTCAGAGGACCTGAGGGGCCACACCGGGTCATCCGCTGCATGTGAGACATGGGCCCAGGCCCATTGTCCCCCTAGGGTATGTATGGTGTATAATTGTGGGTATCCATCTTCTACTTTGTACTCCCTGACTTGAACGTCTTCCAGGCTCTTCACAAGATGAGAGGTATTTTCAAATAATCTAGTAATTGTTTTTGTCAAAACAGCTTCAATGACAAAATTAACTATTTGATGAATAAATAAGTAAATATCCTCTGATTTCCTGGGTTTTTATGTCCATCTTTAATCCTTAACGTTTCGGAGTACTACACCAGGCTGAACACACGCGCTGTCCTCTTGTTTACCTTTTTTTACGTCTCCATGCTTTCACTGGTTACCCCGTGTTCAACGTCACTTTGCAATGAATTGTGTGTAATTACCTTGTGCAAAGTGCATCCAATGCTGACTTCCGGAAAGGGTTCACAAAGGGCTCAACATGTCTGGAGAGACTCAAA
>JACSYO010002170.1:170976-330976 GCA_016806645.1 Ophiodon elongatus
TTCCTCCCATTCTGATGTTTTGACAGTTGGGTTGAGTCTCAAACCAGTGGACTGAGAGGACATTTGGGGATCGGTTGGTGGTACCAAATCTAAAATCAGTCTCCATTGCTAATTATTATCTTAGTCACTGACATTTCAGGAAACAGATTTGCTGCTCAGAATATCGTATATATTAGTTGTCTCACATTTTCTTATCCCAATAAAATGGTCCAACCCTGTTGGTTGTGAACATCCTGTTGCAGTGTGAGCTGCCGGCCCGCTCACCATGTCCCCTCTCCCGTGTAGACGCTGGCTTCCTGGCCTGGAGCTAGTCGCTCTGCAGTGCTCACCAACTCCTCTTCACCTTTGACCAGGTCTTCATCCAAAGGTAGAGCCCACCGCATAATGCTACTGTAATGCTACTACACATGGATTATAGACCCGAACAACTGACCGTAAGAGCTTGTAAAGTTTAGTGTTATTGTTATATTGCTCTGTTGTTTTGATGGAAACCTACTTAGTCAAGCGTCTGTTCTTGTGACTCAAAATCATTTCCCCCTCGTTTTACTGTTTCAGTGGGATATTCTCCAACTGGCAGACGGAACTCCTCCTCCAATGGTTTGGTAGGAACAATTTTATTTTATTAATATTATTTTGACTTTGGCTTCTTAGACAGGAAGTTATGGGGTTCATCAGATGAAGGGCTGGAGTCAGCATATGGTTAGCCTAGCTTAGCATAAAGACTGGATGCAGGGGAAACAGCTAGCCTGGCTCTGTCTGAAGTTTAAAAATACTACCAACCAAATACAACTACCAACACGTATAAAGGTCATTGAATAAATATCTCATTTAAAAAAAATCCACACTTGAACTGAAATGTGTAAACCTCTATATGTAGTTGAAGAACCCCTCCTACATCTCAGCCGATTGCCATAGCGCCACCCTGTGAAACAATGCGACACTGAATCATTTCTTTGGCAACCAGACAGGGAACATCTGCACTTTGTTAATCGTACGGCGTTGTGTACGCCGGAGTTTTGCGGATGAATACAAAATGATGGTCGCTATTTAACTCCACCTTCTTGTATTGTCTCAGCTCCGTTGAAACTTCCATCGAGGTGATACCAACAAAAGTACCAGGTACTATCCAAAACTTTTGATAATGGAAAACCAAAAAAGAGCAAGTCGAGTTGAGTAGCGCCGTGCCGTACCATGCAGTGGAAATGTGGCACAAGGCCCCAGGAAGCTCCGCCCAGATGGTGTTCGCCAAGAAATAGTTCCAGCAGGTTAACTTCCTCTTGATCGCTAATGATTGATTTTATACTTCTGTTTGTGTACAGATTAAACAAACAGAATACAACATTTTTAGAGATGTTAAAAGATATATTGTTGAACTTGTCTGACTGGTTCAGTCTTTATGCTAAGCTAGGCTACACGTATACTGACTCCAGCTCTGGACCTCAGTCATTTTCTCATTTTACTCTCGGAAAGAAAGAAGATAATGAATTACCAATTCTAATAATGGGATTGGAATCTGTGATAACGTTTGAATACACAGGCCTAAATTTAAATTAGGATGAGTTGAGAAACACAAATATATAGATTTGGTATAGATAGCTAGATAGATAGATAAATACTTTATTAATCCCGCAAGGGGACATTTTTTAATCTGTAACAATCATGTAACAATCATGTGTCTAAATAATTAATAAATTTAAGTTGTCAAAAATTACAGATTGAGCCTTTAATAACTGCAATTGAGACCAGAATTAGAGGGTGATATGAATCAATTGCTGAGGAGCAGAGGCATTAATGTGATGGTGAAAAGAAACTCCTCTCTGCTTCCATTGGTAGGTTGGAGGGATATCAGAAGATGACTCCAGTTCTTCAGAGACACATGACCCTCTTCACTACCACCAAGGTCCTGAACCTTCAGGGCTGTGGCGCTCTTACAGGGAACAGACCAGGCACAGCAGTTTCTTTTCTCGACATTCATAATATAATCATGCACCTCATTACATAGGTGGAGAATATAATCACAAAATATCTAAATGACATGAAAGCCTATCGGTATGATGTCCAGGTCTCAGTCCAGGTCTCAGTCCAGCTCTCACAGAGAATGGGAAGAGGTCCAAGAGCGTGTTCGGGGACTCCTTACGACACCAAAAGCTGTACGCAGACTTGCCTATGTAAGTAATATATAACATGACACAGCATCAGAATTTAAGTTATCTTATTTTTTTAATCCCCAAAGAAATTCCCCTCAGCTTCAGCAGAAACCAGGCCTTTATTTGAGACAGGCTTATATTATAGAGATTCCTTTTTTCATCAATATATCTCATCATATTTCAGTTAGAAGCCTCTGTTTTAATTTGATGTTAAATCAAACTCAAAACTTCCTTCATAGTCCTGTTGTTCTGGAATTTACCATGTGAACTTTTATTGTACAGGTAATTTCGGCCCTATGGGTTTTATTTGGCCTTTATAAGTGACCTGCCTTTAAATAATTAAAATAGGATTTTGCCAGAAAGTTTCTCCTTTTGAAGTGTCTTTGAGGGCAAACTTATCTCTGGGAATTTTAGAACAAGTTTGCCACTTTACTAAATAGCTCAAGGAATGTAAACAGGATCCCAAATCAGCGATACCACAAAGAAAATATGACATTGTGTTTTAGGGGGCCACGCACTCCGAGGTAGACGAGGTTTTAGCCAGGAGGTCCATCTCCCCAGGTCCACCGTGACGACTGGTCCAGGCTCTGGAAAGGTGAGGTGGACTCACTATGTCTCCAAGAGTTTCACTCCCTCCTGAAGCGTCTTGGTGACATCATGCTTAAGATACATAGCGTGTAATCGCATCATGGTCACACTGCCTTTGTGTCTATACTGTGAACTAAAAACAATAAACAAAAATCTCTTTTTACACAAGCTGTCCTTATATGCCTGGAACAACACTGTCCTGTATCCCCTAAACCTTCGCTACATCTCCTGTACTACACATGACAAGTTCGGACCAGCTTTCTAAAACACAAAAGCATTGAAAGAAGCCCAACGTTTTTGTTGTGTTTGTTGTGATGTGTGATGTTTGTTTGTTTCCTCTCCTTTAGGGAAAGACACTGTCACCTTGCCAATGAAGTCTTCAAATGTCAACACTCTCCTGATGTCTGTGTACAGAGAGGCATTTCACTGCAGTGCTTTGATAAATGTCCACACACAGACATTTAAATGTCTACACATGATAAATGTGGTAATGTGTTTCATGTTAAAATAAACCGTTAAGAACTGAAATTCATTGTTGTATCTCAGTTTGAACACCAGCCAACAGTGTGAGGTTGAAGTCATACATTGTCAGTCCTCAGGTGAATCCCCAGAAGGTCATTAAAAGCAAACTGTGTCTATCGCGATGCAGCTCCGTGTAAACTACTGCTGTATATCAGAGAAATAGCTGCTCACCAGGACTGTGTGGCATTAAACCCCAGCTCCATCAGGAACATTGTGATCTATTGCAGAATGGCTGCTTAAACAGAACTCTATTTTGGTGTAATAAGCAGTCAAACTATAGGCCTCAGTGGCAGTGCAGATTCAGCAAAAGTCTTAATTCTGTAAATAACAGACAGTTTGAAACTAGCAGGGGGTAGTATGGGTTATTCCTGGGCCCTGGTCAGTCCACTTTATCCCCTTTTGAGTTATTCAACAGACGATTTACTGCAACAATGATTCAACAATGTTCATGCAGTCATTTTCATCCACAATGCAATTCTCTGTGTAAACGCTCTGTGATTTTCGGCAGAAACCATATACACATGTGGCAAATCATCTGAAATGCAAAAAGTACATTAAATATATCAGGTGCACTGAGATAATCATAATTATGAGAACTGATAAAAACATGAGCCATTTTAAGCATAAACCATATTTTGTCTTAAAGAGGGTTGTGTGGTAGGTCTTGTAGTACAGAAAAATAATTGGCTTAATGTAAGTAATCAACTGGAAAAATTTAATGGTGATATCTATTCGTTACTTACATTTTTACCCTATTCACCTAGTGTCTTGTAAAAAGTATGTAATTCTATCATACAGTTTCTCTAAATGGGATTTCTTTCAGACTATGAACCAGAAGTCTTCACTTAGTACTTATATACACCAAATGTTCCAGTTTAATTCCTTTCTATATTTTGAAGATTTTGTTCATACATCATTCATAGTCCAATATAAACAACATTTTATTCCTGAAAACATGGTTATGGCTACTAATAGTATTTTCAGATTTATTTAGATTTCTGTTCTGGAAATGTTTGAAACATATTGAATAAGATAATGCCTCATTTGCATATCTAAACATGTCACAGAAGAAAACGGCACTGTGAATTATGATCCTACACTAGCAGAATATTACTTGTTTCAACCACCTGAACAACTCAGTTTACCCAAAATATATGGTAAGTAGATAACAAAAATAAAAACAACAAAATCAGACAAATAATGAGCAACTTTCTTTTATTTGCTTGCAGTTACACATAACGTAGTACATGTTGATTCACATACTGTAGGTACTCAAGGAGTTGGAGTGAAAGGGGGATGGGTTGATGCCAATGTGCTTTTGAAATGTAGAATACAACCTGATTTGCTCGGGCTTATCATTTCTGATCAGTATGAAATTACAAACAAGAGCCTTCATTCATCCATGTCTTATTTCAAATATGGCCCTTTTGGCAGTGTATGGACGACTGAAACCGAGACACTGAGACTCACTTCAATCCCGACACAATAGATCTGGAAATTTTACGTCTTGGAGAAAAGTAATGGAATGTCTCTTAAAAATGAAGCCCATAAAAGGTACACACCACAAGATATGTTATCCCCAATGATGTATAGTAGTCATGTGAAATCACACTGAACCTGACAGCACTCGGTGAACACCATTAAGCTACTTCATTGAACATTTGTATTATTCTAAAAATAGACAAAGTTTGCTCTTTCAACACATGACCTCTGAACAACTGCATGACACTTGGTTAAGGACAAAGCTGAAAGATATAGAGTAGCATTTGCTATTTTGTCTATGCTAGGTAGCTGCTAACACTGCAAAGTATTGACACATGGTTGTTGCTTTGGGAACAGTATTTAATATCTTGCAGAGAAAGTCTTTCTTCTGTGATTTTTCCAAACTGGACCACTGAAACTAGCACAGACTTTTTAAGAGTGGTGTATACAGTTGCTAATTTTCTACGCCAGCCTAGCTATGTACGTGGTTAAGTATTGACACATTAGCTGCAAAAAATGTCACAGGTGTTTCTTAAGTGATATTTTCCTCTAAGCTAGACCACTAAAATTAGCATGTCTAACTAGCAGTCCAACATTTAACTTCAAATGGAACACGTCGTACAGTAGGGTATTGTGCTGTAAACTACTGTGATAGTTTCATTTCTACCACAATCTGAGCAACGAACTACCAAAACGCTTAATTGTTGCTTGTAGAATGTACATGTGCTGAGTCTGTAGTTCTAGAAAATACCTCCATTAGCATGTGATGTTATGGGATAACATTATGGGATAACATGAGTGTCATTGAGTTGAGTGTTGCTATGGATTATTGTATTTCCTGCCAGGAGATGGGAAAGGTATTTGGCTCAGACTCTTGGCATGATGGAAAGTAAACCAAAGAAAATAATGACTGCTACTTCTACCTAGAGACAATGCTATTGATTATCATGCTGGAAACATTGATTATGGGACCATCACTGGGCACATAACATAAATAGTACAACAGAAAACCCTCAGCAACATCACTGTTGGTCCCAGGTTATGTGTTTTTCAAGTTGACTTCACCAAACAACTCTACACTACTTATTCCAAGCTTAAGTACTGTACAGTATGTGCATGTGCAGGCATCATAGTATTCAGCTGCTGCTTGGAATCAAATAAACAGCTCAGTTACAGACATGGATATACATCTTATAAAAAGAAACGTTAGACCACAAGCATCACACGCAGTGAGCATCACAAATAACAGTGCAGCCAAGGATCATTAACATAAGTACAGACATTTGTATCATTTGTGACATTTATGTCAAAGGATTAACTGTCATTGACATTCTAAGGAAGGCGAGGCCCATTGGTCGGTCTGTCCATCCAACACATTTGTCCATAGTATTTTAAAAACTACTGTTTAGGTAATTGCCATCATTGCCATCATTTCCACCTGCCCACAAGAACTATCAAAATGTAATTACTAGATTGACATAAAATGAACTAAGTTTCCATCCACCCTTTTTAATGCACATTGTTTTCTTCACAAAAAACCTGTGTTGAAATGCTGAAAATATCTACAAAATAGTGAAATATTCTAAAAGAAAGTTTTTGTCCGAGGCAACAAAGTGCAATGAAAACAGATTTAGCGTATTAATGATGAAGTACATGAAGCATGTGACTTCAACGTCTGAAGAATATTCTGCTCCACTGAAGAGACAAAAAATAGCATCAGATTAAAACCTCATCACTCCACACAGACCTGATGTAACCTTCCTCAAACGCATAAAACAAATTAAATGTCATATTTCCATTGAGTTTTCTAAATTGTTTTTCACAGTTTGAGGTTCAAAGTTGGCAAACTGGAGAATTAGCATGACAAGGTGTTAATCTCGATGAACTACTTCTAATAATCGCATAACGATAGTGGATGGAAACAAGCATTCATTCTCATTTTGATTTGCAGATTTCCTTGAAATTCGTTTGAAATTTGCGATTCGTTCAGATGGAAACCTGGCTAGTGTCGCTCCCCCGCTTTACCTCTCCTCTTGCTCCAACCTTAGCCCTTACTATCAGATTTGTACAAAATATATTTCATAGCTAAATTTAGGCTGTAGCTAATGATTATTAATATCATTAATATATAAATTAATTAAATCTTTTAGTCTTTTTTGTATTAGAAAATAATATAACTTGCCCATTACAATTTCCCAGAGGCCAAAGTGTTCGAGCTGTGCGGCTAGCCAATCACAGCCACATTTGAAATTCATTTTTTTTTGCTAGATAGCTATTACAGCAGTTTCTCACAATGTTTTTCGTTGTCTTTGGCAGCGGTTTCCAACCTTTTCTGCAACTGGACCATTCTTATATTGACAACGTTGTTGTTGACACGTTAGGTCTTTTATCCTCACTACCTCTTCAGTAGAACATCTCAAGCTCTCTCAAACTCTCAAAGTCTTTGCTCATGCTAACTAGTTGCAAAAGTTACACAAATATAGCACATAGCTAAGAGGGTCATGGCGGGCAGATTACCTCATGTACTGTCTTTCAGTCGTTCAAAATTTGGCATGACAGGCACAGATAAGAAAAGATGCAGATAGGACAAACTATGTTGTGTTAATTACTGCACAAGATGCCTGTAAAGTTTGGTAATTATCCACTCAGCCTGGTATGTTTCAAGGTGCGGTAACAGTTTGCAGCTTTATAGCATGGCTACAAACCAGTTGATGTCAAGGGCTGGCTGAGGTGTTATAAATGACACTGATGCTCTGAATTTACCAATTCCTGGTCAGCATTTGATCGGTTGCCTTGGGAAATAAAACGATGGAAGAAAAAGCTGTCGTAGCATTCTGTTAGGGTTCTGTTCTTGTACTTGTATCAAAGGAATACCTCAACATAGAGATTGGTTACTGATCCTGACATCTCACATTCGACAGGAAAGCATAGAAGCATATTTCCCAAATTGTCAAAGTGTTCTTTACCAATGGTACTGTTTTCATGTCTCATTCAAGCAGAAATACCTATAACATGCAAAATTCAGTTTACCGCATTGGAGCTTACCACACGTCATAGCTTAGCCATTGGTTTAAGAGCATTTGAACATATTTAGACCCTACACCAGAGTGAATGAATAGAAGCAAAGTTGTGTTGAAAAGATACACTCTGATTATCTGATTATTCTTGACACAAAAATCCATTAGTTGACAATCAAAATAATTTTGTGTGAGAAGGAACAATTCAGGGTATCTAATGTAATGTGTCGCCACACTGCCTAAACACAGACACTATTTATGATCATTATACTTTGCAATGAATCAATGACTGTTAGTGATATGGTTCTGAAAAAAATGTACTCAAGTTTCACAGTGTTCAATGACTTCATGAGCCTTGGTTAACCATCTCCAGTCTCTGGGAAGTCTCCATAAAAGAATCAGTCTGCAGCCAGCGATTAGCATTTCTTTAACATATTGCATCATGCAACTCAATGAAAAACCTCTTTATATGTTTGGCACAGTTTAAATATACAGATAGATATACAAGCAGTGCATTATGGGACATATAGTTTGAACAACAACCACGCAAAAAGATCATTCAGACATGTTAGAGAATTATTGTCTAATCAAAGAGCAAATCAAGTGGGAATGGAGTTTCAAATTTAGATTATTGTTTTGTTTTTACTTGTGTTAAATCATACATTAAAATACATACACACACTCCAGATACATCCAAAACACACATACAAACAGCTCTTCTTTTGAGTGCATCTTTGCAAGAAAGAACACACTCTTATTCAAAAGAAAACTGACTTTTTTTAAGATCTTGGCACAATTTGAGTGTAAGAAGGAAGCACTTTAATCTAGTCGTGGTTGTAAATGTCCGACATGAAGGGTGATCATCTTGGATAAGCTTAAGGGAGGCTGCTATTGCTGATGTCTGAGCTTGGATGGGTCTGGTTGGATAGTTTTCCTCTCTTGTCATGGTGCTGATACATGATGGAAGGCTTTCCGTTTTACATCCATAGCAGCATGGCACTTTCTCTGCTCCTCGGAGCCAGCCACAGGCTAAAACTGAGAGGTTTCAGTAAAGGAGATCGCATCTGTCTTGTCGACGGTGAAACCTCCGTTGACATAGGATTTCTTCTCACACTCTTCGTCATCCAAAGTGGCCTCCAGAGCGAAGGGGTTGGCGACGTCCACGTCCGATGTCAGATCCATCCTCTCCAGTTCCCTCTTGGATAGTTTCTGGACGATACCGGCTCCGTAAGCATCGCCAAGAACGTTGATCATAGTACGGAACCGGTCCCTGAAACACACCAATCAAAGTCAATCTACAGTATCGTAGCAAAGTAGGAAAGGTGGGAGAAACATTCAAGATAAAAGGTCAACCGATAAACTTACAGCAGCCAATCCACAGCGACTATCAGAGTGACATCATTTGCAGGTAATCCAACAGCTGTTAAGACTATCACCATGGTGACAAGCCCAGCGTTAGGGACTCCTGCTGCTCCAATACTGGCAACTGTTGCTGTTATACTGCAACACACAGACGCAATGTCATAAATATTCTTCAGAATAACGTGCAGAAATGAAATGTGAGAAATTTGGACATTGGTGACCCCAAATGGCAGCAAGAGGTTATGTTACACCATCAGTAAACTAAGTGTGAGCAAAATCAACTGTGGCTACTTAGATATATGCAGTTTCTACCAGAACATTAGTTCATAATAATAAAAATGGCACAATATCAGGAGAGTAAATACTGTATATATAAGATTAAGCTGCAATTGAAAATTTACCGGGGGCATTTCTGGGCACACGGATGTCGAACTCATTGGAAGAGTAATAGAGGCTAAAAACTTTATCAGGAGTAGGTTGTGTTAGTTTTATGTCAACAGTCAACTTTGATTTCTTGATTCCATGATCCCGATCATTCCCTGACCTTAACCAAGCAGTACTTTATTTTATCAACTACACTTTTGCAACGCCATGGTCCCACCACAGTGGGTTAGGGGTTGGCGTTATCAGCAGTAACCGCTGTATAAAGGCTGTGAAGTGTGGCGGTGAGTAGCTAGCCAGTGGGACACACACACACTGCTACCATTCACTAATTGAATGAAACCCTCTATTGGTGTTGGTATCACTTTAAGGGTAGCTACTGGTATTGGTAGTGACATTGTAATTGTTTTAACGATACCCAGCCCCACAAGTAGTACTATCTCTTACCCATGTCCACAAATGTTTCCTAACCTTAACTAAATAGTACTTTATTTCATCCATGACCACCAAAGTTTCCTAATCTTAACGAAATAGCACTTTATTTCATCCATGACCACAAAGGTTTCCTAATCTTAACGAAATAGTACTTTATTTCATCCATGACCACCAAGGTTTCCTAACCTTAACCAAAAAGAGCCAGAAAGTGTACTCCTGACCTTGGAAATTGTATTTTGACAAAAGAAATCCTCTTACTAGCTTTATCCGGACTTTACAACGGCATCACTCGGTCTTCATCAGTCGACGCCTTCGTCAGTATTTTTTTTAATATTTATATATTTTAGAGATAGCAAGAAATTTCTGTCTTGGGCAACAATAGTTGCATTTTATGGTATCATAAGTTCTATTTTATAGTCTTTTATAGCCTGCAGTCAGAAGTGCCCTTTAGTAACTATGATGTACCTGATAGTAACAATCTGGCCCACATCCAGAGCATAGTCATTCAGCTGGGCGATGAAGATGGCGGCCACCGCCTCATATAGCGCTGTCCCGTCCATGTTAATGGTGGCACCCACTGGGAGGACGAAACGGGTGATCCGCTTGTCAATGCGATTGTTCTCCTCGGCACATCGGAAGGTGACGGGCAGGGTGGCAGAGCTGAAAGACAAGACAGCGGTTGGCACACAATGGTTTTGGTTCACAAATATGAAAATGTGTAATTTGGCTTTCCAAGCAGAGTGAGGGGCTCAGTGAATTCTGACCTGGAGGAGATCATGAGTGCTGTCACCAGGGCCTGAGCCATTCCCAATGTGAATGTATACGGGTTCTTCCTCACAATGACAAAGAAGATCAGTGGCAGACATATGGTGGCGTGGATAGCTAGACTGAGGGACAAAACAGACAGTATTATAGAACAATATTCTATATTCTGTATTACAGAACTAGATACACTTTCATATGCCTTTTGGGTTTGAGTCTGTTCTTTGCCACAACCCTTATACTGTCGCATGTTATTTTTGATACAAATATAAAGACCAGGTTGGGTTTTTAAGCCCATACTTTATTGAAATAGTGTTTACTATCATTTATAGTCATACATAAAACAAACTCTACTGCTGCCTTGGCTTAAACAGCCCAATGGGCCAATTGTTAAAGGAATAGTTCAACATTTGGAGTAATAGTTCAACATTTGGAGTAAGCTTTCTTTTAGAGAGTAAGTAGTTAGCCTAGCTTAGCAAAAAACTGGAAGCAGGGATAAACAGCTTGCCTGGTTCTTTCAAAATTATAAAATATATGCCTACCAACAATTGGTGTTTATTCCAAAACTAATTAGATACAAGTTGTCAATTAGTACTCGTTACAATTGTTGTTAGGTGTATTTTTTTTTTTTCATGCCAACCTTCTCATCTTACTCTCGGAAAAACCCAATCAAGTATGTTTCACAAAAACAATTAGATCAATTTTAGGATAGAAATGTACTTCAAGTTGCCCTATGCCTTTTGTCAAACTCAAGGCTAAAAGAAACAGTCAGTAGAACCAGGTAGAAAGTATAATCTCTTTTTATCAGCAGGCTGACAACCATGTGAGCTTGGGGCCTGAACAATTACTGCATTTAAGTTCATTCAAACCCAGTGAAAAGCTGCAGTAAAATGATGTTCCTCAAAACTAAAGCTTGAGCAACAGTGGCAAGTTGGTCAATGCACAATTCCAGTATTTTTGGGGAAACAACTATTTACCAGTAATGACTTCACGTGACAAACCCACATGTGATTAAGTGAGGTGTGAAAGTTAGAAATCATTACATCATCATAATTACATTGCATCTTATTGCACGTGAAAATTGCAAATTCATGTGTAAATATTACATTTCATGTTTATAATGTGATCACTATCTGTAGTTTTGAAATCACGATAGCTCACTTCACTCCTTGCTTCCAGAATGAATATTGTGATCAAAATAAACAATGATGAAGGCCATTGAATAAAAAGAGAATGTGTTGTAACTCTGTTATGTTCATTCTGTACACATGACATCTATTGTATTTCCATCCATCCTGATAGAGGATCCTCCTCTGTTGCTCTCCTGAAGGTTTCTTCCATTTTTCTCCCCATAAAGGGTTTTTTGGGGAGTTTTTCCTGAACCGACAAAATAAATTGAATTGAATTGAATTGAAAGAGTTCAAATGTCAGTTAAATTAACTGACTTTGAAATAGATGTCAGCTACAGATCTTATTAAAAGGCACATTTAGAGAGATTTGACTTTACTTTGACAATAAAGAGACTTCCTCTGTTAATCATGTAAAAAACTCTTCATTACATTCGCTGTGATTCATTGCCATAAAGCAATAATACATGAAAACGTTTCTTTATAGGCTTTGAAAGCTACATTCAGAACATTACAACAAAGTGTGAACGTTGCGAGCAAATGTCGTCACAGGAGCACTGGGAGCCTCGGACCGACCCTGTGACCTAACTGGAGGGGATTTACTGTACAGTCTTTAATGGTGTCACTTAGATTTAGTGGCATGGGCGAAGCTTTCATTACTGCAGCTGCAGGTTGAGCAGTTTTAAATGTCCTTGGCCCTTATCAGTGCCTACACAGAGCTCCGCTTTTACTGTATCACTGGAGGGTGAATCGGCCCAAATGTCAACCATAAATCCCGACGTCTGGAACAGGCGGATACAGAGTAATGGGACAGCTTACCCACTCAGCACCGTCACCATATAAAGACCCATCTTCTTGAAGATCTCCCAGTCTTCAACCTCGATGATCTTGGCTGCAATTAGGAACATGATTCCTATTGGCATGTAGCTGAAAAAAACACATCAAGTTGGAGTCATTTGGTGTATAGAATCTCAAATGATAGCAAATAGTGTGCATTTGGACTACAGATCAAATTCTAACTTCTAAATCCCAGGTTGTAGCTTCTTAAATATGAATACATACTGTTTTTTTAGGGTTCTATGATAGTTAAATGAAAATATTTGGGATAAAAACAGTTGGTTAACACAAATATTTGAATGTTGCATCTAGATGCAAAATTGGGCAATTTTATTTGATCAAGCTTCCAACTCTGGTTGTGTTTTGGCTTTTTTAAATGTAATTTATGAAGAAGTTTCTTTATTTTTATTTTTGACTGTGCCATGTTATCCCTGTGGGAAGACGAAAAAGATGACATAGTGTTGCCAATATGTTTGCCTGACAAGCAGTCAGTAATAGACAGTGTTGGGGGAGCTACTTTGAGCCTGTAGCTGGTGAAGCTACAAGCTACTCTTCATTGGAAGTACTAAATCTACAGCAACACTACAGTTTTATTGAAAGCAGCTGCATGCTACTCCAAACAGTTTGTATCGTTGCATATTCTAAGTCTGAAAAATAACGAGTGCTATTTCTTATGGTAATTGTTGTATTAAAATGCTCATGTGCTTGAACCTGCAAAAACATAATGTATATACATAATGGTATATACATAATGAAGTATTACCTAAGAGTGTCTGTGGAAAAGTATTCAATTTGTCTGACTTCTGTTGACAAGACTGCGATCATGCTAGGTTGGGGGAGCAGAGAGCGGCCTTAGTGCAGAGAGTTATGGGAAACAGCCCCAGAAAGCTGTATCCTTTGTTCTGACCTTGCTAGATGCACCTTTTGTAACGAAGAATGTCATTAGTATTCTATTATATCCACTGCTGTATTATTGGTAGTCCTAATTTTTCCATCATTATTCACCTTACTACTCTCATTATATGAATAATTTCTGTCATATGCATTGAATGTGTTGTAACTCTCTTATGTTCATTCTGTACACATGACATCTATTGTACTTCTGTCCATCCTGATAGAGGATCCTCCTCTGTCTCTCTCCTGAAGGTTTCTTCCCTTTTTCTCCCTTAAACCGATGAGAGGTCCCGGGACAGAGGATGTCGTATGTGTACAGATTGTAAAGCCCTCTGAGGACAATTTGTGATTTGTGATTTTGGGCTATACAAAATAAATTTAATTGAATAGATCAGTCTTTCATACATACCACATAATGATCTGGACCAGTTTCATGGTTGCTTCGTTCAGCGCATCAAAAAATTCCAAGAGGATACGTCCCTTTTCGCCCATCTTCCCAATGACAAGGCCAAAAGCAACACAGAACACGATAAGCCCCAAAACGTTGATTCCATCCGAATACGTCCCGATGATTTTATAGTCCTTGGTTATGTTCTGCCAAGAGAGCAGACAAGGAGGTGATTCATTCAGCTAACCAGGAGCAGGTCAGGAAGCTGCTTTCACAACCACATAAGCTTACTCTAAAGGGCCATTGATGAGCTGTGCAAATGTTTCCTACAGGATCACAGCCCAGTGACCCGTGGCTACTTTACTTCTGATGCATTTAGATCAGACGCGGGTTGCCAGGTGCAGAAACATGACACGTAACATGCAGCAGATGGATCCACAAGGACACACCGTCCAATGTAAAGATCAAAACCCCAACAGACATGTTGATGGATGTTCCCAACAGAAGATACTTGTGAACTGTAGTGTAAGGTAGTGACTGCTCTAGATGAACAGAATAGAGTAATGTGCACACCTACCTCGACCACCGACATCAAAGTAGTGGCGAGAGGTGGAATTGTGGTGGTGTTGTTGGCGGAAACTTTCGGAGGCTCCAGTTCTTTGCGCTTGGTCTTGTACTAGAGTGTGGTCAAATTTCACAACATAAGAGTTACTTCAACATGGCTACAGACTTGTGCTCACCAGACCCTGATGTAGGCTTACATGATAAACATGGGTAGGTAGTGTAACAGAGATGAATGATGGATGTGCAAAGCCTTACCTGCTGAAAACAAGCCTGCACCAGATTTTCGGGGAACATGTTTCTGTTGAAAAACAAGATGGGGGGTGAGTGACAGACACTGACTAATGATGTGTATTACACATTCCTGAGAGATGGGTCATTGCAACTACTCTTTATGTTGGTCAAAACCATTCATATTCATTAAGAGGATGTAAACGTGAATAATTGAGACAAGGGAGCTAAAACTCTCAAATTTGCAGATACCTTCTCCAGGGAAGCTAGGATTTCCAGGTCATTGTTTTCAATTAAAGCCATTGTCATCAATTCAAGAAACTGAAGGTTTGATATGTCAACCTCAGAGCTCTGGAATTAAAGTCCACGGTGTGCTAACAAAGTACTTAGATCAGCTCCTAGTAGCTGAAGAAACCTTCATGACAGCCGAGTCAACTTTCCATGTGGAGGTACATTTTGACCAAAGTTTTCGAGTTAGCGTAACCTTTGCAAGTTAACGAAACTTTTTGAGTCAAGGTAACTTTTCGAGTAAATTACTCCCTGAAACAGACAATCGCGTGACTATGAATACTTCTCCAGAGGGATTGGCCAGGTGTGCGGAGGTGTTAAAATAAGACAAGGTTCAAACTCACTCAAGCTCTTTCTTTGATTCTTCACACAATTACTTCTGTCAGTTTCTTTTGTATGACTACTTTTGAGCAGAAACTGTCTGAAGGTTTTCTCCTACAATTCACGGCATTGAGACTAAGGCCTAAGACTGTAAAAACATGGACAAGACACAAAGAGATGGGAGGCATCAGGAGGAGGCTGTGGTGGCAGGCTCTTCAGCCTGCCTTTGACTGTGGACATTCAGAACAAGTATACACACTTTTGATGAGGTTATACTTGTTCCTAATGTGAGTTTAGCTCATTTGAAGCATAAAGGCAGAACTGAGGGGATAAAGGATTACTGACTGATCACCACAAGTCAAGTATTTCTATTTTTAAAACGTATCAGGGAAATTTCTATGTTTGAATAACTGGACATTTCATGGTAATGATACATTTGTATCACATGGCTTTGAGATCACCTGAGGAGGTCCAAGAGTGTGTCAACGGTTGTGACATTGGGCGTTGTCCCCGCTCTGTCAATGTGCTCAGCTGTCTGAGAGACTCCCGGTTTGATAGTCATCACCAGAATGATCCCTGCAAACGAGAACAACTTGACTCATTCAGGTTTCATATCAACCACCTTTCTAACACAACATTTGAGTGACTTAACTGTAAAGCAACTTAGGTGCTGCTGACAAGGAGACAAGTGAAGAAAAGAATCAACTCACCAAGAATAACTGCAATGATGGTTGTTGAGAAGTAATAAATAACAGCTCGCAGACCTATTTTTCCTGATACCTCAGAGTCCAGGGCTGCAACACCTGTGGACAAAAAGCACAACATTGAATTGAATTCCAAAGCAAAAGCTTGTTCTCCCAGGTATCAAAAGAAACAAATGAAGATTTTGAAGTCGAATCTGATCGACCTCGAACTCACAATCTCTGTCAGGGATCTACCCAGTATGGTGAGTCCTTTATCTGTGACCCGCCTCTTATTTGGTCAGACTATTTATCTTAAGTGGTGGAGGACAGAGCTCGTAGGCGTGTAGATACGTGTTTTACTTCACAGGTCATTTTTAAAGGAGGGAATGTGAAAGTAGTTTTCGGCATATCTATTTATCTCTTTATGTATGTTGACATTCATGTTGACATACATTTTCTGCACATTCTATTGCAGATTCTTTCATTTACCAAAAAGCATTGGAAATAGTATTTGGATAAAATAGTTATACCTCAAAAGTCACGTACTGTACCAGATTCCTTTCTGAGCTTTCAACCGCATCTCACGGCCTCCATCATCGGATGGGGTGAGCAAACTTCCTCCCATAACAACCCAGTACTAAATACGAAGCACTGAATTAGCTCACCCCTGATGGAGTTGACGAAGACTGAGATGCTGTTTAAAGCAACAACAAAAAAGTAATTGAACCTTGAGTAAGGATTGTAAGGATGATAAACCTGTATTTGACAGCCGACAGTGGAGAAATGACATGAAACAAGGAAGATAGAAGTGGAGAAGGACGTGCAGCAAAGGTCCCGGACGTGAACGTTGTGGTTCATGACCGGCACATCAGAGGGGAACTCCACCTAAACGATGAACTCCAATATGTTGTTTCCATGGCCTCTTCAATCAATATGTTTGAACATGAGCTCTCTCTCAAAGCCAATCAGGAGACTGTCATCTTGTTTTGTTTTTTTATATATTTTTTATGCACTTCCATATCTGCCATTGCAGTACATCACTGTGACCAATACGACAACCAGAAATAAATATGTTCAAGTTACCTGTTATCATGCTTGAAATGATGAGTGGGAGGATGACAAGCTTCAGCATTCTCATGAGGATCTCTCCGGGGAAGCCGAAGTACTGCTTGTGAAGGTGGGAGAGGGATGAATACTCTCTGACCACGACGCCCAAACTGATCCCTGATCAGGAAAAAGACAAAACCCCATCAGAAAGAATGCTTGGTCTCCGCTGAAGAACACGGATGAGTCCTTGGCTGCATATACAGTTGTTTTCATAAGTTTACATACCCTTGCAGAATTTGTGAAATATTGGCCATTATTTGGACAACATGACAGATCATGCAGAAAACTTTTCTTTTATTTAAGGTTAGTGTTGACGGGAAGCCATTTATCATCACATACTTGTGTGTGCCCTTTTTAAATCATAATGATAACTGAATCATCCAGATGGCCCTGATCAAAAGGTTAAATACTTTGAATATTTGGCCTGATAATATACACACAAGTTGACACACACAGGTTTAAATATTAATTAAGGGTAAGTTTCCCACCTGTGACTTGTTAGATTGTAATTAGTGTCTGAGTATAAATAGCCAATGGGTTTCTAAGCTCTTGAGAGAACCCTGCACATTTTCCTCCAGGGCTGCACTGACTTTGCTGGATGCTGAGCCTCGGGGAAAACAAACGAACAGCCAGAGGACCTGCGAGAAAAAGGTAGCTGAACTTTATAAATCTGGAAAAGGATATAAAAAGATATGCAAATAAGTAGTGTTCAAACACCACGTTAGCGGTTGTGTTGATACCCAGCCACGGTCAGGCAGACCAACAAGGATTTCAGCTACGGCTGAAAAAGCCACAAACAGCTTCAGCTGAAATACACGCTTCTCTGCAAAAACACTTAATGGTCCCAACTATCAAGGCTATGTTTGGAGAGGAGTCAACCAGGCTTATGAGGAAAACACCATCCCTACTGTGAAGCGGCTCAGGGAATTTAGTTCAACTGATGGCAAGATGAATGCAACATGTTATCAGAAAATCTTGGAGGACAATTTGCTTTCATAAGCCGGGAAGCTTATGCAGGCTACTGACCTCAATATCATTGAGCCACTTTGGGGAGATCTCTAACGGGACCTGGAGGCTTTTTGCCAAGAAGAATGTGCAGTTTCACCACCTGAGAAAATAAAGGAGCATCCACAACTATCTCCACAGACTGTGAGCCATCATTGATGCTAAAGTAATACACAGTATTAAGAACTAAGGGTATGCAAACTTTTAATCAGGGACTATTATTTTCTTCATTGCTATGTTTTGTGTAATGATTGCGCTACTCTGTGACGCCTTTTATAGTTTCATTAGAATCCCATTTTAAATAAAATAAATGTGTCTTGCCTGGTCACTCGTGTTTTCTTTAAAGAATGTTACACCATCTGCCAGGGTTTCTAAACGTATGAGCACAGCTGACAGGACAGACCAGCACATGCAACATTGAACTGTTGTTACGCTTAAATGACTGCAGATTATTCCTCTGCATTAGCAACTGTCACATTATTGCACATCAGTGAGGTTTCACCCTGACGGAATTCATGAGGCACACATTGTATCTTCCAGCTATAAACTTCACATGTATCCCACTCACTGATTTTAGTGATCCACTCCAAACCTCCATCTGTGCTATCACACACAACAGACCGCCGTTAGAGATGCTTGTAAAACACTGCGATGAGGCAGCCAACTGCACACCGAGCTATGGAATAATCACTCGACCTCTCACGTTCAGCAAGCTGCAGCTTCTCCACACGGAACAGGTTTGACCAGCAGTGGGGATATCATATAGTTGCCACCTACGGGCAAAGACAGTTGCTACACAATATAACAGTTTCTACAATTTGAAGACTTGTGCCCCCTGCAGGCAATGAGTTTTACAGCTGCAGCTTTCTGTTTCCAGATCTCCTGTTTTCTGGTGTACCGAGGTGTACCACCAAGGGGACTGTTAACCCAATGAGGCGTCGCTCTGCTATAAATTAATAAACAGGCAACACCAGTGGTTCCAAAAGGATTTTGTGAGACTGTGGTGGGTGGATGCTTCCACGAAATGAACATTTCTAAGTTAAATGCATCAACCTGGTGAGCTTTGAGAGAAAAATTAAGAGGCTAGTTATACAAAAAACTTTATGCTCTTGAAACCAATGTTTAATCATAAACACATAGGTTGTGTAGATATGAATAGTGATGACAGCATGGTTAAACGAGACAGGGTCCGTGTCGCGTCAGAGATCCTCCCTCACCGAGCTTCCCTTTCTGACCCGCCGAGTCCGATCTCCCGGGCAGACTGCGTGGACCAACCCGTTGAAAAGTGTACAAATAATTTCGGTTGATTGTGAAACTGTGGCGAGTCCAGGTAATTAATGGAAATCAATAAGCTTTAATTGATATCCTATAAAATATACACCCACTCACCAGCAGCAAACTAATAAAGAGCGAAGAAAGAAGTGAGTATCTGGTGGACTTGAAGAGCAGAAGCACATGACCTCAACAGTTTCTACTGACAGTTACTTGTGTGGGATTTTTTTGCTTTGTGAATTTCAGTAATTATTCCGTTTATGATGGTAACGTCCCATTTAGACCATCAGGGAAACCATGGCCATTGGGAAATTACAAATCCAGCGGAGAAAGAAGAAGGTATGTTTAACTTATTCATTCTCAAAGTACAAGTCTTAAACTGGTTATGATAGAAAAAATAACATTAACGTACCGCTTCTGTCTGGATGTGAAAGTGTGATGGAGTAGCATCGGCCAACCCAGCAGGAATTGTTAGCATATGATTAAATGAATCAAACATCATAGTTTCTTGCATTGTAATCAGAGGAAAGGGATAATTTAATATCAGTTGGAAGCTCATGATTTTGTAAAAGGAATTTTGGCCAGGAAATGTAGCAACAAGCTTATCTACTTCTGCTACACATGGAATGATCACTTGCCACTAAAGAATCTCAAGACTAGCGTCCCATCCTTATTCAACCGGAAATGTACTGTTAACAAACCTCACATTGCCTGTAGATGGCGCACATCAGCAGGTCTGGACCCTGCTGCTCACACTGCATGTCTCTTCAAATTCACTCCATGATTTTATAACCACACCAGACAGCATGTCATTACTGAGTTCAAAATAATGATAGTGAGATGGAGGGAATTTTGGGGGAACTACTAGGTCCTCTGACAGAATCATGACCTGTACCTTTAACGCTGACTTTCTTTCAACGCTCCACATCACCATAAGCAGCAACAGTTTTCTTTTTAAAGCAATACAACCTTTTCAGTAACTAAGAATGCTTCTTGGAGAGTGAGGTCATCAAGGTAAAAGAACATCTCGGGACGACAGACTTTGTTGCCGCTGGATATAACCTGTGCCCTACACCTGCAGACCATGACAATATCGATCAAAACTAAAGGACACTCGGGATCACTGACAGGAAACGGAGAGCACTGACGCATCACAAAATATGCTCTCCGGACTCCAATGACAACTTGCCAAAATCTTACTTGCTTTGTCAAAAATTCAAAAGGAAATGTTTAAAATGTTTCTGCCTCCGAGGATAGTAATGATCTCTAATTGTGGATGTGAGCTCGTTGGTAATCCAGCCTTTGTTACTGTTTATTATCGTGTCTCCTGATATATCAGTTCACATTATGCCAGAACATCAACTAACCAAACATCTAGAAAAAACATCAACTTACAAGATAGATCTTTCTTACACAATGATTAGAGGCAGGCTAAAAGTATCCATCAATATCCATCCAAAAGATTTGCACGGAAGCCAGAATGTTGCTAATGTGTTCACAGGTCATAGAACACCTGGTAATTATTACCATAGCAGGTATTAAAACACAAAGGGTTTAATGTTTAATCTTCTGTAAAGGCACACAATCCAGAAACAGGTTTCAGAAAAAGCCACATTTGAAGTCCAACTGAAATCACAATGAATGTTCCCTCTTTACGGTCAATGATCTGGGCTGGTTAATAATCATTAACATCTATTTCTAAAAGTCTTTGGGTAAATATCAGAGAGAGAACAGAGCAGATCTATATGCAGAAAGAGATAAAAACTTGAATACTTTATAAAAACATTTTTGCTCCTACCAAACCAGAAACTCCACAGACAAAACCAGGAAATGACTGATCTCGTAAAAAGTACATGCTTTGTGCAATCAGGCTACCTTTGGGCAGAGTATAACAGTTAAGTACTTTGCGTTCTTTCTGAGAATGAGATGAGAAGACACGTATCAATTGCATGTCAGTGTACAGAGCTACAAAGATGAAGTCAGAGCATGGTTAGCGTAGCTTAGCATAAAGACTGTGAGCAGAGGAGGCTCGGTAATGAACGACACGCTAACGTGCTGACGTAACTGAGAATTCTGTTAAAACACAACCTCATTGTTCTTTATGAAGTTTGCTGGAAGTGATGTAATGTAGCCGCGGTGTGTTTTCTGTGGCGTTAGCACTGCGCCAGACTTAGTTTAAGAAATAGCCTTTTAAATACTACATTGTTTGTAGCAGTCATACGGTAACTTCGGAGGCCATTTGGTCTTGTGTGCTCCGGTTGATGAGGCATGCGGTGTCATCATTTTGTTTTAATGAAAACTCGACTCCTGGTGTTCTTCACCTCTGTTTCAGTGGAAGGAAATAACGGAAGTGACAGGCGAACCAGTTTAAAAGTGACCTTTTTTCTTTTTTAATAAGTGGCTATGTTTTAGATTTATTTGATGACGATGTGAAGAGTACTTCTTGAGGATTTGGAAAAGTAACTTATAAATATTTAGAGAAACTGTTAAATACGTGTATATTTGGTAAATGGACTTGTCCTTTCTAGTTCCAGGCACCACCTGCACATCAGCACTAACTAATCCAGTCACACCGATGACTACACACCTAGCAATGTGGGGTGTGAAGGAGCCAGGGATCGAACCAGCGACCCTCTGACTGAAAGACAATCTGCTCTATCGCTGACCCACAGACGTCCAGTGTGGCGCGGTGGTGCGTGATAGTATGAGTAATGAGTGTTGGTCATGAATTAGTCGGCTTCAAAGATATTGCTCTGTGTATTTTGAACCTTAGACAGAGCCAGGCTAGCTGTTTCCCCCTGCTTTCAGTCTTTATGCTAAGCTAGGCTAATTGCCCCCTGGCTGTAGCGCCATACTTGATCACACAGGCATGACATTGAATTTCCCAGCTCACTCTCAGAAAGCAAGCAAATACGCCAAAATTGTTGAACTCTTCCTCTGATGCCTGTGAGATCTAGATGTGTTCAGCATGCCATCAGGGTCTGTGTCTGGACCCCTGGACCCGAGGACAGCCTGTGCTGCCCCCTCAGGGACCGGGCTCCTCACAGACCAGATCAGCTGTCCCCTCAGTCTGGTCACGTCCAGACAGATACTGCTCCCTGCCTCGGGAGGACAGAGGCTGTGTCTCCTGCAACACCTCACCCACACCAGCCACACACCATTCTTTTATGAAAGATTATTATGAATCACCATGCTCCTTTTATTCAGCAGTCACTGTTGCTGTTTAGTCAAGCAGTGGCCAGCTGCTGCAAGAGAGGTTGATTTATTTACAACGGTGACAGCAGCTGAAAGCACATCTGAATGCTGAAACAAAGAGGGATGGACAGATACACAGGAATGAAGGTCTCATTCTCTCAGCATACATGATGAGGCATTCAGGGACCCACGTACCGAGCAGCACCGACACAATCGTGGCAATCAGGAGCCAGTTCCTCTTCAGCAAGCCTTTGAAATTCACGCCTCGTCGCTCTTTGTTTCCCATCATGTCCACGGTGTTGGTATTTCTCCAAACGGAAAAAAAATAAGAGAGAGAGAGAGAGAGAGAGAGAGAGAGAGAGAGAGAGAGAGAGAGGTCGAGAAATCACAATGGAGACGCGACACACTCCCGCGGACGTGGATGTCAAGAGGCAGCCGCCGCAGAGCAGGATGGAGGAGCCGCGTCGCGACACAGCGGAGGATGGAGCCGTCAGACGCTGCTGCCGGCCAGCGATGGTGTGAGGCGGGGAGCGCGCGCGCGCGCGTGTGTGTGTGTGTGTGTGTGTGTGTGTGTGAGAGAGAGGGAGGGTGGGAGGGAGGGAGACGGTCTCCTCTGCCACCCTTCCCCCACACAAGGTGTCTCTGACATTTCCTCCTTTCCATGAGTGACATCAGTCTGCGTTGTAAGTGGAAGAGTTAGGAATTATAGCAAACTTCCCCATTTGGAAACAAATGTAATATGAAAGAATAATTCCAAAATGTTCTATGATATAGTCTGCTCCACATGGTAAAACTATTATTAATGTTGTATCTCAGGCTGGATTCCATCAAATGATGCTGTGGGTTACACACTTTATCCTGACAGACTATGCAGCAGTTTGAAAGGTACTTTACTTTTTTTTACCTTAGGATTTATTTAAACTGATAATTCCAACCTGATCTTGTGTTATTGCCTGCCTCTAGAAACTGTTTCTACAGACAGTCGTGAATAGAAAAAACATTTGGCCCCATGAGCCCCCTTCAGCCCTGCTACAAAATGATGTTCCCATACAACCAAACTTCATCCACAACTAGGTTTTGAGGGAAACGGATTACGGGTGCAGTGTTAAACGCATGGTTGATGTTGTAAATGGAAACAAAGTGACACAAAAGCACTACTGGTTAGGTTTAGCAAAACGTAATGGTTTGGCTCAAAATAAGTATGTTTGTTACGTCATTTAAGTTACGGACATAAGTTAAAGCGCTATACAAGTACAGGTCCATTTACCATTTAAAATAAGTCAACGTTGACTTTTGTTTTCACACGAGACCCTAACAGCGGTCTCCTTTGTGAAAGTCCTGCGTCCATCCACACTGCAAACGCGAACAATAATTATAAACCTATTTGTGAGAAGTCATAAACCAACCCAGTCGGTAGAACTTTATGTTGACATCTTTTCTTCCCAAACCATAATGACTGCAGCTTTTTACTCATTTACAACATGAGGCTTTAGAACATGACTCCAACTCATTGACTATCTGTAAGAAGTGGATTTAGTCCACGTGAAGTCCCCCATTGAGATGTGGACTGTCCTTAAGCACAGTTTGGGCCGTTTGCCATCTTGCTTTTTTTAACCAGAAGTGACATGAGGTGGTGGAGCTAAGTACAACTGAATGCTGACTAAGACCTTTTTAGGCCACCAAATGGTTACGATGACACAATCACAAGGTGGCCCTAAAGCATCCCCTGCTTTATGGTCTGTTTGACTCTAAATGGACCATAATTTACTAAATGAACATCATGCTGTATTGAAGAAGACTTGAAACTAGAGATTGAGACATAAACTCATGTTTACAATGTTTACTGAGGGAATAAATCAAGAGAGAAGTAGAGTCATTTTCTATAGACTTCTATACAATCAGACTTCATCCACCAGAGGAACTGCCCCCTGCTGGCCAGTAGTAAAAATGCTAGTTCAAGGCATTTATGCATTGGCTTCACTTTCAGACCTGGAGGTTGCTGCCACACACACACACACACACACACACACTCAGAAGGGATTACTATATCACTGTAATCATAATAAAAGATAACTGAATAAGTCTTGGAATCATGTTTTGTTTGCAGAATAAGATAAAGGTAAATTAGTTGTGCTGGTCCAGTCGGTTGCAACATACTGCAACATACTGTAGAAGCAGTATAACACAACCCAAGAAACATAAAGGCATTATCCTTATATTTAGAAAAAAAGGTGTGACTGTATTAAGACTGAAAACTGACTGGTTTTAAAACAGGGTGTCATTTTTAATAATAACTTGCTGCTGGAGCTTTATTTTCATCAGCAATGTTTGTAAAAACAATAATACAATTGATATAATTACAACAGGTATTACCTTGGAAACATTGTACAAGTATTGTAAAACTGCATAATATTGTATAATCTATAACAATAGTAATAATACTAACTTAGTGACGATGAACCTCTGCTTCCAGGTATCTGTTATGTCACTGTGCTGCCAACTGACAAATAGTCTCAAGTCTCTACTTTCTCTCTCTTACTGAGCTCTCAACCCAACCCCACCACCCAAAACATTGATAGAAGATAATAATGCAAAACCTGAAATACTTTCAATGACAATGTTATGAAAACTATTTTCACTATGATATCTGCACAACGACATAAAAGTAAAGGCAACTAAAGCATTGGACCTACAGTACAGCATCATGAGGGATACTGCCTGCTGTGAGCTGGGCTTAGTGGAGGTCCAGAGACATGGCCCATACACAATGTCCCCTCCGGGCCCTAAGACCTGAACCCTCAGGGACATAACTGAAGTCCCCTGGTAAAAGGATGAGGGTGAGAGGCTGAAAGGGACATATCACCTTACCATGACGACACTAAAAACATGTTATGAACAAAATGAAAATAAATGGATGAATAAACCAGGTATGAAAGATGGTCTCTGCTTGCATTCCTCTGATTTGATGTGTTTTTATGTACCATCTTGAATCCGTATGTTTCTGTGTAACTTTAACATGCATGTGCTGTCCTCTTTGTTTCCTTCGTTTCTACACCTCCGGGCTGCTGGGGTGACCTCGTGTTTGATTTCACAAAGCTATGAGTTGTAATTTCCTCTGGCAAAGTCTGCAGAAATGCAGACTTGTGGAAAATGTGCATGAAGGGCTCTAAATTTGGGACGGCCTTCAACCCTCACTGACTTTGCAGGAACGTGCCTCAAAGTGAGGCACTCTGTGAGAGTCTGTAACCTTGGGACTGGGCCAGAGGACCAACGGGTAAATTCCACATGAACATGGATATGAAGATGGACTGATTTTTCGCTGCCATTCGGTATCACAGCGCCCCTCTTTGGACAAAATACACCACATCCATCATAAAACAGCTATGAGATTGACTGTCTTCTATCTATAACATATGAATGTAACTCATTGTTTCACATATGAGGGGCAGGATCACTTAAGGTAGGGGTGTCGTTTGAGATTGGAACATTCTCGGCCTTGGAAGCATCAGTTGACAAATCAATCTTGCCTGAAGGTCTATTTATGAAATAACTCTTCTGGAGCTTTCAATCGTATCCAACGGTCGTCTTCAGCAGATGGAGTTGACCAGGAAGTTTAAGTTGAAGAAAGAAAACAAAAGGAAAAAAACAAACATTTGATATGGAAATGCAGCTATGATTTGGAGGAAAAGCCGAGCACCTGGTTTCAAACATCTTCCTCATTTAGCAACTCCTTTTAAATTGAACTCTGGGTAATGGGAGCTTTACAATATAGCTGGAATAAAAAAATGTATGTATGTATTTTTTTGTTGCAGCAATGTACTTTACATTGCCCTCTGCTTTTCTCTCTTTATTTTACACCTATTGGCCAAATGATATGCAGTCATGGAATTCCTTTTCCCTGATACACTGATGATACTACGCTGTATGTGCCCATAGAGGCGGATGATCATTCCCATGTTATTAAATTAGAGGCCTGCTTGTCTTCAGATAAATTCAGATAAAACTCAGATGGTGGTCATTGGCCCTGCTCGACATAGACACCAGTTTGACTCTTATCTGAAGCAAGGGTCTAAGGACAGAGGGTGTCGCATGCTGTATAGATTGTAAATCCCATTGAGGCACATTTGTGATCTTGTACTCTTTATTGACTTGAACATATTTCTAAAGTGAGATATTTACAATTTAAAACTGAACTTGGAAAAAATAACTTTTCACCTCGCTGCAGTGAAGTACAGGTGGACTCCAGGACACTGTGACGTCACTGTGGTTAGAGGTGCAACACAGCACGTAACGTTATGTAAAAAAATACTACTACTACTACTACTACTACTACTACTACTACTAACTGCACTGTTTTCAGCCTGGCGTTAAGTTAATCTTCAAAACAGTGGTTCCCAACCTTTAGTTGTTTTCTTCTTTGGACAGGGTAAATATCTAACGTTAAATCATTGGTGCGCATCTGGCTTGGGCTTCCAGATAAGTCTCAGGCTGCCATCTACCGGTGATGCACCACATTACACCTTCAAGTACTTTTATTTTGAAGGCTCTAACCGGAAAGCGTACTCTGTGGCATGTCAGACTGAGCCAGTCGTCCAGGGGAGCGCCAGCAGCAGGTCTTGACTGTTGGTGTGGATATGAGAGGAAGTCCGATGTGTTAACTCGGTAGTCACCCGGTGTACAAGCCACTGTCCAGCAGCACCCACCTGAGCGCCACTGCCCGACCGGCCCGGGGGCTGCTGTTGCTACCTCACTGGCTAGCTAGCTAGCTCACCTCAACCCACTAACTTCGCCAGTTTCAGGCGGTTTAACGGACACGGCGAGGGGAAAGCGGGGCCTCTGGCTACTACGACTCGCTCCACAGCTGCCCTGGAGAGCTCAACACGCCGGTTTATTTCCCGGAGCAACATCCTGCAGAGATGGGTGAGTAGACCGCTAACTAACAACCAGCGCACCCGCAGCCGAGTTAGCTCCCAATAACTGTTCCTCACACTTAACGCTCGTTAACCCTGAGGACGTGTATCATCTCAGCGCGTCTCCGCGGCCGTGGACGGTGGACGGTGGGTGTTGTGCATCACGTCTCTACAGCTCTGTGATTCCACCTCACAGCCTTCTGCTGTATTACTCTAACGTTAGTTAGTCGCGTGAAAAGCTGACTGTAGCGAAATCGTGTGCGTGCGTGCTCGCGCGCGCGTGCGGGTGTGCTTCAGAGCTCGGGTGGGGTAGCTTCCCTGACGCTGCGCTCCCACCGCTCGTGATGGTTTCCCGTTTCGCCCCTCCGGCTCTGACAACATGAAGCGTTCGCTCGGCCCCTCGCGCTCCCTCCGCGGGAGTCCGCGGGGGTTTTAGCCGCCTCGACGGTCCCCGTGGCCAGATGAAATGTGCGTCCCCTGAAATGGCAGCGCTGTGGAGGATGATGCAGCTGGCACTCCTCCATCCCCACAGCTGTTACGCAATAGGATCCAGCAGCCCACTTCGTGTTGCTGTTCCTACTGCACTGCTCTCTACAATATAACCCTTCATACGGCTTACTGGCTACTGCTGGGTTTCTATTGTGTGTGTGTGTGTGTGTGTGTGTGTGTGTGTGTGTGTGTGTGTGTGTGTGTGTGTGTGTGTGTGTGTGTGTGTGTATATATATCTCTGAATGGAATTGAATGCAAATTGACTTTAAAAACATGCTGTACATTCACTTACTACTACCTCTCCATCGATCACATTTAATAAACCGGTTCCCACATGTGGCGTCCCTGAGTCTGTGTGACAGGGCATGAGGTATTTCATGGAGTCTAATCCCAGGCTGGATCTCTCATGCTGTCACTTGATATCAGGCATCTATCATGGAGGACGGATGTGTGTGGGTTGTGCAGTGTACGAGCAGAAACAAGCAGGTCACTGCAACAGTGTCTGCAATCCTTATGCAACTTCTCATCACCTGGTTTGTTGGCACAACGCTGGGACGGCAGCTCCCCCTGTTATTGCAGCGCCTCTTAGCATTTTTAGATAATGAAAATGAATCGTATTCTCTATTGACGGTCGATAACATAGAAGAGAAAGTAGTGTGTCAGCCTCTAGAGTAATTAGAGTGCGTTCTGGACCGAGCCCGACGGGTCAGTCCTAATCAGATTCTGCTGAGAATGTAGACCGTAGGCTGCGAGTAATCATGCATCCCAAACAGAGCGCTATAAGCCCAGTGAATAAGCATCACTCTGGCTCCTAGAGCACATGCCGAATTTAAGGAACTTGCTTTATAGGCATTCGTCAACCTTTAAGCACATAGTCACCGTATAATGTTATGAGGAAATATTCAATCTGTAATATGTTAATTTGACTGATTTAATAAGAATAACAGGAAGAATACCATGGACGTGCAGCAGTATACATCTTTGATTGAGTATCTGTGGTTAACATGGCTAGCAGTGATTGATGACTTGTAGTCCTCATAATTGAGTAAAGAGAAACATTAATTTCTTTCCAGGTCAGGGGTTGTAACACCCGGTAACGGCCTCCTTCTGCACAGCCTGTTTAGTTTGTGCGGCCCTCTAGTGTTTCTGAGAACACTGCAACGAGTATATCGAGCAAAAGAGCCGACGCTCGACGTCCACATGCCATCGCGCGAGCCAATCAAAGCTACTGGTCGCCCCGATCAGTTTTAAAGTGCTAAGGCCAATGGGGATACTAAAACAACTTGACCAACCAATGGTGTAGCTTCTAGGGCCGCGCCCTCTTAGTAAGTTAGTGGACTAATCGATTGCTTTGGTCTTAGTCGGTTAAGATATCTTTAGTCGATGAGGCGTTTCTATGCTTTTTCATGCTGAATGACTACTATCTACTCAGTTACTATCACAGCAGTAGTCAGGCCCCCTAGAGGCCGTTTCCACAGACCTCTTACTGATGTAGTTCTACTTTGGAGGACTGAAGATTCAACAGTTTAACATCTGGTAAGAATGCGTCTCAAACTACCTTTTGAAAGTGATTTTAATAATCTGATCTGATTCAATCAGTCTTAAGTGCTTCTTGGAATGATCTTTTATTTGTAATGCTTTTTTCGAGATTAGATAGCTATCAGACCGTGTAGTACACTGATGGTTGCAATGAGGGTGAGTGATATGCCATCATATGTGATGATACAGTACCTATATCTGGAATCACCGTTTGGTTACCAAAACTAAAGATATGGTTTCCAGTTTTTATTCACCTTATATTTTGAGTAATTAAGATACTATGCAGTTAAACGGCAGCTTAATAATGAAGATATGTCGGACATGCATGTAATGTGTATGTTGTATGTGCTTTTCAGTAATTCACCTCCTCAGTTACTCTCCCTGAGGATTCTTCCTTTTTTCCCCGTTCTAGTTTTTCTATGAGGTTTTTCCTGATCTGATGTGAGGGACCAAAGAAACAGGACATTATACGGATTTTAAAAAACCTCTGATTTGTGAAATTGGACTATACAAATCAAATTTCATCAAATAATGTCCACCAGGGGGCCACTCCTCTGGTTGTATAGAAAATGACTCTACTTCTCTCTTGATTTATTCCCTCAGTAAACATTGTAAACATGAGCTTATGTCTCAATCTCTAGTTTCAAGTCTTCTTCAATACAGCATGATGCAAATTATTGTCCATTTAGAGTCAAACGGACCATAAAGCAGGGGATGCTTTAGGGCGGGGCTACAAGGTGATTGACAGGTTGCTAATACGGCGTTGTCCGATCTGAGAGTTGCATGATGGTGACGGCCAAATTGCCAAACTCAAGGCTTCAAAACTACAGTCCACCAACCAATGGGTGACGTCGTGGTGACCACACCCATTTCTTAAAAATAAATATATATATTTTTATTTATTTATTTATTTATTTGGGATGCAGGTTTGGCTGTTTACCATCCCTGTTTTTAAAATGTAAACTAGTGGTTGCCAATGAGATCTGGAAGAAGTGCTATCTATCATGTAACCAGTCAGCCATTAGTGAGTTGCTGGCTGTGTTCATTGTGTTCCTGCAGCAGTTCCACCTTCAAATACACTGAGCACCTGCATCAACTATTACGTCAATTAAATATCACTTTGAATTAGACTAGGATGGATTTCTATGAAGAGGTCAGTGAGGAAATGTGGCTGGTAGCATATCGATATCAATTACAAAGTCATGAATGTCTAACATCCCATAGAACTGTTGCATCCTCTCCCCGAATCTCTTCACGGCTTATTGTATTGGACCCTCTCCCAGCACACAGTTGCCAATCCATCGCAGGGCTACTATTAATACATCTCCATGACAACAAAGGCGTGTGCAGATGCGGTCGCCGGTAGCTCCCAGAGACTTTGCTGCATTTATGACAAAAAATGCACGAGTCAACATCAGTAAATAGTTTGGTCTTTTGTCATTATTGTGTGTTTGCCTTTAAGACAAAAACAATCTCTAACAAATACATTTTCCAAAGCTCATAAATCTTGGACCATGAGCCAGTAGTAGTTTCCGGCTCTCGAGGAGAGAATCTCTGAGCACCTCACCATTCGATTCCGATTCCGAGGGCTATGATGCGATTATACAACGATTATCCATTCATCTTGATGCATCACAATGTTTCTATACATGATGTATTTTTTATCACTGTTTATCTGCTATTTTAAAAACACTGCATATTTTTTATGATTCAGGATTAAATAAACAAATTAATGTACTTCCATTATCTTTTATTATGAGATGTCAGCTGGAGGGTCACATTTCCAGCACTGCAAAGAGAACCAACAGAAAATAAATAAAATGGTGCCTGTAGCAGCATCCTAGTAGAAAGACAGAATTCAGCATGTTCTGAGTCATGTGACATAACAAGCTGCCCTTATTCAATAATAAAAAATATAGACTTCTCTTCAAACAAATCCCCGTTATAGGCAATGAGCATTCAGCTCTCATACAAAAATAATACTTTCTGAAACATGTGACACAAAAACTATACAGTGATAAAGTTCATGTTTACGGTGACAACGGATGTCCACTCATAGCGTGTTACTACCGGCCGACCCGCTTTCCTCAGGGACTCCATGACTCTAGCTTTGGTTCGGTTGTAGAGTCTCTCTGTGATCGTAAAAACGTTGAGATGAATGTTGCGTCTCGGGTCCAAAGTGTGCGACAAAGTAAGAAAGCTCTGATTCTCAATGACTGAGTAGGGGCTCAAATCCCTGGAAAAAAAAGTTGCAATCTTCCGAAGTTGCGAAATGCTTCCATATGTCAGCTTTAAGTCAGGGGGTGCCGGTCGGATTGTATCTATATTCAGCTACTCGAGCTCAGCCGTCCTCACCAGGACGCGCTGGTATTCAGCCTAGCTTAGAAAGTAAACCTCTATTTGACTCTCCTTCCTATGTCACATCCAGACTCATTAGAATTTGGTGCACCATATTTTTCTCACAAGCCTCTCAGAGGGTGAATACAGGTATATTCAGACGGACCCTATCAGAAAAATAAAGTGTTTTCTGAACATTAAAGCATGTAAACATGTTCTAGTAGAAAGCCTAAATACATGTATGAGCCCGAAAATGAGCATGATATGTCTCCTTTTTAAAAAATTTGTTCTGTTTAGGGTTGCAAATTGTAAACACCTTCCTTCATCGGTCATTGTTAACATTAACGATCAACCAATAGATAAATCTATCGACCCGAATATTCCCCTCATCGACCATTCGTTGGCTGCGTAGTATTTGGTTTTCAGTTTTGGGATTCAGATATTTGTTGTTGTTATTTTTTAACCCGTCAGGAATACAAACAGGCATAAAACACACCAAACCTTTTGGGGAAGGTGTTTTTATTCAGTAACAAATAACAATACAAACACTGCTGTAGAATAACACAAACCTTAAAAATGCATGGCTTAAATTAAACCGAAGGACGCACTTGTTGTGCCGTTCATCTCGAGCAAGAAGGGAGAAATGTGTGTGAGTCCTTACCGCCGTGGAGAGGTGGGGTGTGAAGTCTGGAGACACTACGCTGCTGCTCAGAGGGAGAATCCTGATGGTTCCTCCTGTCATTTTACAGAAGGACTCTCGTATGTTAAAAGAAGCATGCGATAACTCCCCTCCCCAGACCGTTGAGCTTCCATGAGCCAGGCTCGATATCTGGTCCAAAGCTAGATGTGTTTCTCCGCCTTAACACCAGTCCATACTACGACCGGGTGGCACCAGAGCTCTCATGTCTGTCTGCCTCCCAGCCTTTGTTCATGACACCTCTCTGTTCTCAGACAACCTAAGTGACGCCCTGGAGAAGCTGAAGCTGGCGTCCACAGACAGCGCCACTGACAGCGCGGAGAGCTGTCTGGACTGCCTGCTGAAAGCCCTCGCCAACAACAGTGAGTAGAGCCGGGTCCACACCTCGCGTGTTTACCCATCACCTCCTTTCTAGGTTCCCCATGAAAGTCTCTGAAAGTCTGCCCCCTCTGGACCCAGAACAGTCATATTGTCTGTGTTATTCAAATGGAGGTAAACGCACTCATTGGATTTCAGGCCATTTTTGGCCAGTTACTCATTTTATAAATTGTATCCAGCCAGCATTAAGTTTGGCCAATTATACTCCAAATTCTGTCTGTGACCGTGTGTGACCGTGTGTGACCGTGTGTGACTGCTGCTACGAGCCACGCCTGCAACTCAACCAATCAGAGTACACGAGGCATGAAATGACAGGACACCAGCTCATGAAGACACCACACTGGTGTGTTGATGTCTGTGCTGAGCAACATTTACAGGAACATACCAGATATGAGTTTTGAGCTACATGCTGACGCCAGCATGCTAACATGTTTGGCAGGTGTAATATTTACCATGTTGCGTGCCATACAATAAACCTGCGAGATCGCTGTTACTGTAAATATACCTGAGCCTCCACTTCTTCAGACGAGGGTCCTTCTAGCCAGCCTTCCAACTTGTGCTCTTTGTGACCATAAACGAGTCGAGCTAAACATGAAAGAGGAATTGCAACCTGGTATTGACAATAAATTGGTTAACATTAGCTTATTTCTGCGATATAGGTAATAGTTTATGTAGTATAGAAGCAGTGTCTCCATGACATCGTTTGCTTATCAAAGCTATGACAAATATATTTTTACACTATCAAAATATTTTATTCAGTATATAGATATTGGTCACAATTCTTTAAAAAAAATGTAAGTGATGTTTGTTCTTTGTTGATGCAAGAAAATAAAACTGAATAGGTAGTATATAGTTATCAGATTTATTTCAATTCTCAGTATCAGCTTCCTAAACCCTGTGTCATTCTAGCTGCATAAGTTGTATTATATTTATGTCCTGTATGCATGTAAGAGTCAGCAGGTTGTACACAAACTCTTAGTTTAATGCTTTTAATTTTCATTGAAAAATGTGTGATAATATTATAGTAATAAGTTAGTCAGGCCTGCAGCAGTTGAACAAATGTCATTTGGCCACTTCATGTCACATTCTGATATTTTCATCAGCAAAGTGTCATATGGCTCTTTCATTAAAGAAGCGTTTGGATGTTTTAAAGTGTGGAAAACAGACACGAGAGCAATGTAATGTACTTTTAGTATATTTGACACCTGTTTGCTATGTTTAGAACTAATCTTTTCTCCGCTTCATGTTGCCGTCAGACGGGGGAACTGAAGTGAAAGTTAAACTATGATCTCTTCAAAAAGCCCAAGACTCAATCAGTACTCGTTCAAAGTCTAGTGTACACGCTGGATGTTTTTAGGTGTGTGTAGTACACTGTAGCAGCCAAGCGACCCTTTAATGTAAATGAAATTCATTCTATTTATTTCTCCTGCAGACACCGAGGCCAGTGTGAAGATCCAGGAGATGGGCGTTCTCCCACTGCTGCCCACCCTGCTCAGTCCCCAGTCCTCCTGCACCCCTAAAGTAGCCAACATCATAGCTGAGCTGGCCAAAAACGGTGAGGTTTTGGTTTCCACGCCCACCCCCCAGGAACGTCCTGACTTTGTTCCTCCATTCGTCAGTAGTCTGTTTTTACCCTTCCTCTAGCTCGCATCCCTTTTGTTTTTCCTCATGAATACATCAGCGGGGGGGGACCATGTCAGTCATGGATATTCTAGAACATTTCCATGGATTCAAATATTTGAAGACTGAACAGTAGCACGCTTGATTGACAGGCCACTTCCGAGCCAAGCTGTCGCCGACTGTGAGGTTATTGTGTAAGGACTTGAGTGTTGCATAACTGCAGTGTAGGAAAGCTTCAGTTCTGCGTGATGCCTGTGTGTGAGCACAGGAGAAGCTTTTAAAGTGGGAAGAAGCCGACGCCAATAGAACTCTGGGCGGGAAAAGGTTAAGATAATGAACGCCTTTTTAGCAGCTTGCGAGACGGCAGCTAATGATTAAGCTGCTCCACAGCAGTTTGCCGAGCTTGGCAACAACCCGCTGGCATTTATCTGTCACGGCTCCCGGAGACGTCTGCGAGCCAAGTGACTGTGGGCTGAAGACAACTCCCTCTGTGTCTGACAGCCTGAACTCACGTGATGGTTTACAGCTGCACCGGGCAAGATTGAATGTAAAAACGCGTGTGATTAATTAGCACCGGTCGTGTCTCATCCGCTCTCAAAGCCACAAGATGCAACATGAGTTGCCTCATGGATATCTGCTCTCGGTGGGGTGACTCGTGAGAAATCCTTTTCACATGCAGAGCACGTTAAAGTGTCTCTGTCAGTGAATCGTGGAGTTATCTCTCATTCTTTGTCTCCCTTGTTCTAAAGCTCCACCGTTGAGCTGTGCAGGCAGCCATCAGGATGCTACGCCTGCTTCCCCACTAACACCCAGTAACATCTGGATTTTGCCTTCAGTGGGAAAGGTTACAATTTGCATTCATATCAGTGACTAATAACTGTAGCAGTCTTGCATATGTATTGGCTGCAGCTCCGTTTAGCAGTGAGGGAAACCGGGTTCCAGCAATGTACCGCTGCAGCAAACACATTATAGACCCTTAGGAAATATCAATTCTCTGCTATATTTAGAACATGTTCACCCCTCTCCGTTGCCGTCAGACAGCCGCTTCTGACGGGGAGCTGAAGCTGTTACCTCTGCTGCGTTCAGTCACCAGATCATTGACTAAAACATCATTTGAACCTGTGCTTTACCGAGGTGTCTAAAGTAGGTTCTGCTGCCTCCCCGTCCACAGCAGTGCTTTCTGTTCCTCCAAACTCATTCTACTGTAGTGAGTCACCGACTACGGAGAAGTACCTCAGAGAAGCACACTTCAAAACATCCCAACTATCCCTTTAATGTGAAGTGGAGGATTATGGGTCAGATCTTCTCCATCTCTTTGTTTGAATGGGCTGACCCAAATACCAGTTGTGTCTTCGACGAGGACACACAAAGTAACTTTGTCTTTGATTGAGCCTTCTGGAGGAGATCTGGAGCCGTTTTCTTTTTAACGCTCCTGCAGAGACAAGATGTGTCAGGAACAATGTACTAATTGATCATATTAGTTTTGGATCAGTGTCAATCTTTCATGACATTTTACCTTTCTTTATTTGTTCAAGGCACTGCATATCTTGATCATGTGATCACTGCATGTACTACAGGTACTATGAGTAAAGTTATAGCAGACATGTGAGTAATATAGCAGTTTGACGCTCTTAACTTCCTTGAGCATGTTTAACTTGAGACCGTTTCATACTGACCCGTCACGATGCCTCTCCCCCTCAGAGTTCATGCGGAGTCCCTGCGTGGAAGCCGGCCTCATCCCTCCTCTAATTCAGCTGTTAAACTCCAGCAACCAGGAGGTCCTGCTGCAGACCGGCCGAGCGCTTGGCAACATCTGTTATGACAGCCGTAAGTAGTTTGCTTTGCTCGGAACACTGAATCCCTCACCAGCCTCGTCATCACCATCACACAGAGAATGAGTCCTGAAATGGCTTCTGCTCGTGGAAGCTTTGATGTTTGAGCAGGTGTTTGAGCCACACGCCTTCAGCAGGGCGATCGCGGTGCATTCAGGACCCCTCTCACTGCGTCGGCACACCGGGCCCTGCAGGTGTTGCTCTGCTGTCTGTCAGGTTTCAACACTTGAGTTGTATTGAATTGATCAGTTGAATTTCCACTGACATTGAAGCAAAATGTATTATTTTTAGCATTAGCTTAGCATTAGTAACAAATTACAAAGACACACAGTATAACCTCACATACAACATAGGAAGACAGACACGACAGCACTGCAAAATATGTAGAATTACAGTAATAATGACAAAAACTAAACAAAATATTGAGCCACCAAGATGCTTTTTCTAATGACATTTTCAAAGTAAATACTGTTTTGTGAAGTAACCTGTTGAGGAAGTGAATTCCATTCCAATTCCTTTGCTTGATATACATAGGAACGTCAAATTGAGTTTGTTCTGAATACTGATTTTTCTTTTTTTTCATAAAAAAATCTAGTATGATTTATCAGTTGATAGGAATTTATAAAATACAAAGCCCATCATAACTTAAATAATACTCTATTGATCCCTTAGTTTTTTTACGATTTCCTTCAGCAAATGCAGATTGCAAAGTAATCTTTACTAAGATGCAGTTAAAATGTGGCCTATGCTTCCGTTCCTTCACACGTAGCGGTTCACAGTGCTAGTGTGCTCGACATGATGAGCTCCCATTCTAAACCTTCCTGCTCATTTGCAACTAAAAGACCTCAAAATACATATACAAAGGAGGTAACAATATATTGGACATGGCGGATATAATATCTATTTCTTAATGCAAACAAAGTTAAGATGCATTTGGTTGTTGTGCTTTTGAAGTTGGGATAAAGGAAGGGTTCATGGAAAATATAGTTTTGAATTTGAGAACTACGTGTGATAACAAAACCATGTTACCATTTGTTTAGTGATGAGCAAAGGATAAACTAAAGTATCCCAGTTTAGATGACATAATAGTGATTTGTGGCACCTTCTCCGCTCTAAGAAGTCCCATGAGTGGATGTAGCAGTGGAGTGTTTGAGTTCTGACCTGAGGGAGGAGCAGAGACTTAAAGCCTGGTTTTACAGCCAGCTTTAGAGGCTTTAATCACAGCTGTCAGTTGTGCTGCGTAGTTGGTCCTCTTGTTGAGAAGCTGGCGATCTGTGGAATCCGGGGGGATGTGACATTTGTTTGAGTGTAGGGGGGCATGGTTTCATCAGAGACTTACTGGGAGAGTGTGGAGACGCAGCTGCCTGCTGCCTTAAAGAAACATACTCTAATTTGGGAGACGTTGCTTTAGTAGAATAGAGAAATCTTCTGAAATCACTTGCAGTTCAACATGATGAAAAGATATATACATATATTTTTTTATCATGTTGAACTGCAATTGACATGATCACTTCAAAGTCAAAAGAGTTGGAACACATCACATTTTTTACATTGAATTAACTCACTTAATGGCACATTACATACAAGAAAATAAATAAATTATGTACTATAACTTAGTATTACTTATATATATATATATATATATATATATATATATATATATATATATATAACATAATATAATTTTCATAGGTCATTAAAAACATTTCTTACTCTTGATGACATTAAAACAAATATCAAAATAAAGAAAAAAACAAAATATGTTTGTCACCAATTGTGTTCTTTGAGCTTTAAGAAGTTGATATTTGCCTGGTATATTCAGACATTCCTTTGCAGTACATCTTTAGTGATGCGTTCAAGGGAATAACGGTAAGGGTCCTCTCTGATGCCCAAACCTCCTCAAGTGACGCCTTTCAATGTGAAGGAGCAGCGGTTCTACTCAAAGCCTCTTACAGATGCCCGAGCCTGCCATCACAGCCTCCTGACTACGTCCCACTGCCTCCCTGATCTCCTCCAACGATGTCTTTGTAGCCTGGACATTTTCTTCTAGAAGGCAGTGTTCCATTTGGTTGTCCACATATAAAGAGATGGCAGAATTTGTGTGGTTGTCCGGTGTTCTCTTTTAGTAAGTTCCAAAAATTGTCGGACGCAACCCCATGACCATAGGCGAGGCAAATCTAGAGTTTTGTCTTCATGCTCAGCTCTTCACCATGGCAGTCCAGAACCAGTGCTGCACGGATCCGTCTGTTGATCTCATGCTCCATTTCACCCTCACTCATCAACAGGACCCCAGGATACTTGAACTCCTTCACTTGGGGCATCAACTTGTTCCTAACTTGGAGCACTGTTTACTGGCGGAGGACCATCGGTGTTGGCTGACCTTCATAATGTCCCATCACACTCAAAGTGCACCCTGAGGGTCACAGGTTCATAAAGCCAGCAAAACTCACTCTGAAAAAAGGGAGATACCAACAAACTTGATGCTTTCCACTCATTGGCTGAGCGTGGCTACGATGTCGTTTGCAGAGTCCAACAAGCACCAGATCTGGTGTACCCAACTCTTGCTGTGGTTAAACGAGGACTGGATGGTTGGTTACAGCCCTGGCTCCCAACATTTCCAAAGAACCCGTCCCAAGCCGTACCGAGACACACAGTCAATAGACCTTATCAAAGGCCACGCAGCAGATGTAGACTGGATCGGCAAACTCCCACTACTCCCCCGGGATCCTTGCTAGAGCGAAGCAGGCGGCAACCTCCGGTTCCAAAAAGTGAAGCCATTGTGGAAGAGCCCTGCATTCTTTCTCATCTTCTTTAACATGTTGTCCATTCTGTACACATGACATCTATTGCACTTCTGTCCATCCAAGGAGAGGAATCCCTCCTCAAGTTACTCTCCCTGAGGTTTCTTTTTTTTTCCCCGTTCTAGTTTTTCTGGGAGGTTTTTCCTGAACTGATGTGAGGGTCCAAGGAGACAGGACGTTGTACGGATTGTAAAAACCTCTGATTTGTGAAATTAGGTTATACAAATTTAATGTCCACCAGGGGGCGACTCCTCTGGTTGTATAGAAGTCAAAGCTTCATGTGTTAAAGCTGCATTCTCTCTCCTGACCAGCAGGGGGCGACTCCTCTGGTTGTATAGAAGTCCATAGAAAATGACTCTACTTCTCTCTTGATTTATTCCCTCAGTAAACATTGTAAACATGAGTTTATGTCTCAATCTCTAGTTTCAAGTATTCTTCAATACAGCATGATGTTCATTTCGTAAATTATGGTCCATTTAGAGTCAAACAGACCATAAAGCAGGGGATGCTTTAGGGCGGGGCTACAAGGTGATTGACAGGTCGCTGCCAGGGCGTTGTCCGGTCTGGGAGTCGTCTGTTCACTTCATGAAAAGTAATTTAAACCTTTTTGGTCACTTAAAAACTTCTCGTGTCTCTTCTGGTTGCAAATAAATCCATGACGGCGACGACCAAAGTGCCGAACTTGAGGCTTCAAAACCGCAGTCCAATAGGTGATGTCATGGTGACGACTGCCACTTCTCATATACAGTCTATGGAGCAAAGAAGGGAGCCACTCCATGACAGGGGAGAAATCCACATGGTTTCTAATGAGGTTCGACACTACCAGCACCCTGACATAGACTTTGTCCAAGGAGCATAGTCAACTCTACCCGAAGGGTTTATGACAATAAGACTGCATTAATGCAACTGACTGATGGAATAATCAAATAAGAGCACGCTTCTTTTTTCAAGTGCTTCTTAAAGCAACAACCATCAGTTAAAGAGCAAAACGTATATTCTAAAACTATATGATGATGAGATCTATCTATCTATCTATCTATCGATCTATCGATCAATCGATCGATAGATAGTATGTATAAGTGGGATAATGATCTCACACACATTAATTTTCTCATAAGCTATAATTCTGTGTGGCGATTACCAGTTACATCTGGTTGCTAATCAAAGCACAACCCTGTAGTTGTGTTCTCGGGTGACTAACAGTAGCTTCCTCAGGCAGCTGTTCTCCCAGACAAAGCCCAAAGAGAGACGATCACCATTACACTGCATGTACTGTTCCTAAAGAAAAACACCAATAAAATAGTTTGTAATGGATATCAACGGTAACGTGTACTGGCCTTCAGAGGAGTATCATCTGGGAATGGACAGAGCGCACAGAGGCTTGATTATGCCAAACACATCCATCTTCAGTTTTTTTCAAGATTGCAGTTCTATAATTCTGCATTTGTAGATTGTATTGATTTTTAATTCTTAGCTGCAATAAAATAATTATAATTAGTAAACTGCTTTATGTTGCCACACAAAGATTTTGAATGTCTTCTATCCTTAGTTTGCATTCATTTGTATATTTTGTACTGCTTACTTAACATTGCTTTCATATGTATATTTTCAGGTTGTGGTTATTTATTTTTTTACTTTACTCTTTCCTTTTCTTTGTGGTTGATTTGTGTCCTGGCCTCTTTGTTTTGCAGATGAGGGCAGGACTGCAGTTGACCTGGCAGGAGGGGCTCAGATAGTAGCTGAACACATTAAGTCCCTCTTCCAAAATACTGAGCCGGAAAATGAGAAGCTCTTGACTGTCTTTTGTGGCATGCTGATGAACTATAGCAATGATAATGGTAATGACCATCTTCCCCAAGAACACCTGTTAACTAATATCAACTAATCAGCGGATGTTCTCTTTCTTATACACAGACGATGTCGCCTCATTTCTTTGTCATAAGACAGTATGGTTGCACTGAACATTCTATGCTTTCCTGTTTTGGACTGACCCCTCTCCTGATCTTTTCTACCATACCGTCTGTTGCTTTTCCAACTCCATCTCTGAGGTAATCTGCAGTTATTAATATTTTCAGAGAGTCAGCTGTCATAGTAGCAGTACCCTTTCTCCCTCTTCCTTGCTGCAGTAAGTTTATATTGTAAACATAGACCCAGCAACATATTCATTAGCTAGTCCCTCTCCCAGCTTTTTAGCCATGCTAGCAACGCGTCTCTAGGGATGGCAACACAAGTCCTGAAATATTTCTATAACTATGGAGTGTATTGCCATGAAATGTTGTACAGACATTCATGGTTCCCCGACTATGTATCCTAATGACTTGCCATGTAGCTCCGCCATGAGGTTGATGTTTGTGGTTTTAAGTGATATCTCTCTCTAAAGCTATCACTATTGGATGGATTGCCACGTGTGTAGCGCTAACTAGCAAATGTTATCATGCTAACATGCTAACCTACGGTGGCGACAATAGCAAACATAATCTGCTCAATAGCAACATGTTAGCATGTAGCTCAAAGCACTGCTGTGCCCAAACACAGCCTCATGGAGCCACTTGATTTGCTGTAGACTATTAGTCTTGTTCCGATAGTGTGCAGTTAAAACAAATGAGATACAGCACGTTAATCAACCAGCTTTACAATTGGTGGTTGGTGAATTCTTTAACTTTAGACAGTCAGGCTAGCTGTTTACCCCGCCTTCCTGTCTTTATGCTAAGCTAGGCTAAGCACGTGCTAACTCCTGCTCTGTACTTAACACACAAATGCGAGATTGACAATCTCCTTTTCTCGCTCTTTATTTATTTACAATAAAATGCTGACTTATTCCTTTTAGTTGCAGGACCTTTTTTAATCAACCTGTGAGGCAACCGGTGTACAATGTTTTAGAAATGCCACAACTCAGTTGAAAGTAAAGGTACACCTCATCTATTTAGCTTCGTACAGATAAAAAAAAAAGTATAGATTGAAGTAATTCGACCCAGATTTTCTGTTCCCACGCTTTAAAAGGGTGCAGTGTACATAGTATGCTGTTTCTTCCACATGTCTCTATCTGCATTACTTTCTATGGGCTTACTGTGATATTTACTATGACTTCACATGAGAAAGGTGAATTTCCCTTTCACTGTATCCCTGCTTTCATCTTTCTGGACTCTGCTACAGTTTGTGTCTTTGTGACAACAAGGCTTGTTGACCACAACAGGAATATGATCTGACGGATCAGACCTCCTGCCAAGTGTCTTTTGGCTCTCGACAGTAGTTGGATCTGTTGGCTGGGGGACGCGGGGTCTGTGTTACGCTAACAGAATGAATGGGATTTTTGTGGCTTTCTGCAGCTTTCAGCAGCTTTCAGCATCTTTCAGCATCTTTCAGCATCTAGCTGATACTTCATATCTAGCTAATGTTGAGACAACTCCCCACTATTAACAACATATCAACGTAATCGGTAAAAAATAATGTTTAATTGATTCTAGTAGAGCCAGACCAATGCTTGATATTTTAAGCTGATATCGATGTTGCATTGTTTAAAACATATATTGGTCAATATATTTATTAAACAGATCTCCATTTTTTTTATTTTAGAGCATTAATAAAGCAAGTTTGCGGTTGCAGCTAATAACGGCGTTCCGTCTCACGGCGTCGCTACGTGACCGACGCCCACCCTCTGGGTCGCCATCAGTTTAACACTAACACCAGTTCATAGGCGCCGTAGCCAAGCCGGCTCGAGGCAAGCGCAAGAAAACAACGTAATCACGGCCTGCACGTCACGGGCGAAAGCTCTGCAAGTGGTCGCTGTTAGCACTGTTAGCATTCTAGCTGCTAGCTCAGCCATCGCCATTTTGAGAGCCATTTGGAGGCCCTCAGTCAGATATGGGTCTCTGGGTCACACCGGTGCTATTTTGTACTGGTAGCGTCTCCCAGAACGCTCATGCTTCATGCCCGTCCCCCTGTTTTAGTTGTCAAGTGCATTTGTGAAACCTAATAGCATATTTAATTTCTCAAGGCTCATCAAACAGTTGTAGAAATACAGCACAGCAGTGGGATTATCATCCCTTCATGATGTCCGTCTCTGATGATGGATGTTGAAACGACACATGTAGCCTCGGTTTAAGTGGCTCTTTAACTTCTTATGTTTCCATGGATTTAAGGTCTAGCTTGTCCTGCTACTGTACGCTCTGATTGACATTCAATGAGCTTCTGAAAAGATCTTTTTGAGTCCTGCTCTCGAGACTTTATCTGGACTTGTTTCTTCTCTCAGCTGTTCTGCTCATCTTCCCACTCTTGTCTTCCTCCACCATCGATTCATTCTCTCTGGTTTTCAACTAAATCCAAATACTTTCTTTTTGCTCTCCAGGCACGTTTAATAGCTCGACCACTTTTTGCCATCAAATGGCCAATGCATTTTCACTTCCTGTGGTGTGTAAAGGCCAACTACTATTTAATAGTTAAACGGAACAATAGATGGAAAGTAGAAAAGCTCGGCAGGTTCATTTTGCTGAACCATTTTCTGGTGTGAGCAGGTCTTTGAGGCTGTAGCAGTAAAACCATATAGTGTATTGCATTGACCAAAGGTTTGGTTGGTTATTAATTCATATTTTTAATTTTAAGAGGAAGAGTGTGTTATTCCTCTCAAAAGTGCTCACATGTTTTTGAAAATCATCTTTAATCCCAGATTTATACAAATAGTTACTCTTTATTAAAGTATTGCAAATCAGCTTTCAAGCCAAACTCTAATGTCTCACATTTTCCTCTTGACCTCATCTCGTCCTGTTTGGAACATAAGATCCACTGTCTGTCTTTCTGTATCTTTTGCTTTTGTTTTTGCAGATTCCTTACAAGCTCAGCTGATCAATATGGGTGTGATTCCCACTCTGGTGAAGCTGCTCGGCATCCATTCCCACAACACAGCCCTGACAGAAATGTGTCTAATTGCCTTTGGGAATTTGGCTGAGCTTGGTGAGTATCCCTAAACACCCGTGTAGCCGAGCTGAACACTAAGCTAACGCCTAACAACCATTCTGGTGGATGCTAGCGTTAACCTCTACCGACACCTTTAATCCTTATGGTCAGCCAGAATCTGCTCACCATGGTCTGAATGGAGGACAAAAACACAGGGATAGGGATCAGTCAGCTAATTGTTTAGCTGAGAAGGTATTTTAAAGATTTTGGACCTTCTTGTGCTGCTGCTGAAGAAAGACAAGAATCATAAAGAAATGTTGATTCTTTTCTTCATTAATTGTCATGAAAAAGAAGCGATAAGAGTACTTGTATCGTTAAACCCTAACGATACCCATCCCTTGTCAGGAATAATTCTTTCAGGAATAAAAGAATCGCAACAAAAGTGAGAGATTCACCGTCCCCTGAGTTTTGAGTGGCTGTGAAAGCAGATGACTAACTGTGACGTCAGCTTGACTTTTAACCGTAGTATAATGCTCATGAGGTGTCCATGTAGGGGAGAAGATTTCCTCTCATTCATGACCTGCCCGTGGTCCTCCTCTCTTCCCCCTCAGAGTCCAGCAAAGAGCAGTTTGCCTCCACCAATATTGCTGAGGAGCTGGTGCGTCTTTTCCAGAAGCAGTCCGAGCACGAGAAGAAGGAAATGATTTTTGAGGTTCTGGCTCCACTTGCAGAAAATGGTAATGTGTCAATTTCTTTGATTTTATTTTTTAAAATATCATGATTAAGTTCTACAAGATACCATATCATATAAATGAGTGAGAGACTGCAGTGTTCTCTCCTCTCCGCCTACTCTGTAGTGAAGTAGTCGTCTCTGAGTCATGCTTTCCACACTAGCTGCACTGTCATGGCAGACCGCAGCTGCTCTTTTGTGTGTGTGTGTGTGTGTGTGTGTGTGTGTGTGTGTGTGTGTGTGTGTGTGTGTGTGTGTGTGTGTGTGTGTGTGTGTGTGTGTGTGTGTGTGTGTGTGGTCAACCTCAAGGGCAGCGTCCTACTTTACTCTAGAGAAACTCACTCCCTCTCCTTCCTTTGTCACATTGCTTCTTGTTTATTACATTTCTAGAGAGACGACAATATGAACCACCTACATTCAAAAGTCAGAGGTATGATGGTCAGACAGGGATAATATATAGAATATATATATATATATAATTGTGTGTAGCTTTGCTATCAATTCATCTGCAGAGTATTTTTTATCAGTGAATTGTTTGGTTTATAAAATTGTGAAAACACTTCAGAGCCCCTAAGGTTTTCTTCGACAAGCATTCCAGAGCTTCATATACAGTTTGGTAGTTTAATCTATGACCATGCATTAGGTATTATAAAATATGGTCGTATGTTTTATATGTAGAATCTTAATCTTAAAAGTAACGTTAGTTGTTAAATAAAAGTAGTGCAGTAACACATTTTTCCCGTGAGATAAAGTAGTATAAAATGCTACTAGTCAGTTAATGGTTGATATTTACCACAGGTTTGTTTCCCTCCACCTGTTTTCAATATGCTCATAAAGACCGCTGGATGGAAACACAGACTTGGCCAATAAATCCTGACGCATACGAAGCCTGAGACCTAAACGTCCTCGCAAGCTTCCCCTTCAACGGAGAGACGGAGAAATGGTAGCAGACGAAGACAACAGAGGAAATGAACATATTTGCTATATTTCCATCATGTTTTCCACCGTTTGAGCTCTTTTATGGCCTCGTCTCCGTGTTCCCTCTGTTTCAGTGGTTTAATGGCAGGTGACTGAGACTTAGCTCCACCAACTGTTAATCTCAATGCTACCTCTATTAGCATCATGGTAGTGGATAGAAATGCACATTGTTTTCTTTTGTAGGTTTGGTTAAAGCTACTTGTGCTTCACATGCTGTGCGGGGTTGTGGGTCGTGATGAGTCCCGTGTGCTAACTGCATCATGTGATGCATATATGATGCACCACTGCATTGCAGCAGCAGCACGTTTCCGACTGCTCGCTGAGGCCTGCTCTAAATGTCTCCTCCTCTTCCCTCTGCCAGATGTGATAAAGCTCCAGCTGGTGGAGGCAGGCCTGGTGGAGTGTCTCCTGGAGGTGGTGGCTCAGACTGTAGACGGGGAGAGGGAGGAGGACATCGCCCAGCTCAAGACTGCCTCCGACCTCATGGTTCTCCTGCTGCTGGGAGGTAAACACCTCAGGGCGACTTGCTTAGGTTGATGTGTTCCGTCATGAAATGTACAGTAAAATGTATTTTCAGTGACATATTTTAGGATGGAGTGTGGTTCAAAAACATCTTAATCCAGTTCCAGAGCATACTGCATGCACAGGCAGCCATATCATTTTCCCTTCGGATCTGAACTTCAAAAAAACCTTCTGTAACGATCATTAAACATTCATACCTACTTGGAACTCTTAGATTACTGTTGCAGGATGGAGACAAGGTCATCATCATCATCCCCTCAGCGACTCAATTTATAGACAGAAAATGAAACATATAAACATATTGAGGCACACAGTCTTCTGCCCAGCACGGATCTTTAGCATTAATAATTCAACCTTTCATGTAAATGTTTTATTGCAGTGGATTAGACCTGAACATGGTGTGTTCTAAATATACCTTCTGGGATGACACAGTTCACACATCTAATAAGCGATAAAGCAATAGACTCGTCCACACGCTCCACTAGTGCTGGAAGCCTGTCCTCTTCTGAATTTAGTGTGCAGTTTGTTGGCCAGAGGACAATATAGACATGAAGCTTTATCAGAGAAGGCCTTTTGCTGCCTTTTATAACGCAGAAGGACCAAAAGTCTTCTGTGAGGTTGTTCATCCGTACCTACTGACCCGTCAGTGACATGTTGACCAGCAGGGGGCAGTAACCCGTCTTCCTTCTGTGTGTAGATGAGTCCATGCAGAAGCTGTTTGAGGGAGGAAAGGGCAGCGTCTTCCAGAGGGTCCTGTCCTGGATTCCATCTCATAACCACCAGCTGCAGCTCGCTGGGGCTCTGGCCATCGCCAATTTTGCTCGCAACGGTGAGTCTGACTTCACATTGTGGCACAATGAGAGGAAAGTTACCCACCAAAACGTTCATCATCCCTGTTAGGAAAGAGGGAAATAGCAGTAGCGTACAACACTGGCTAATATTCTATATGCATTTATTCCTAGTATTTAAAGTGGTCTTCATCTCATTTTCTCTTTTCAGCTGAGAGGGTGATGTGTAGTGGCAAAGATAAATTGGTCAGCAGTGGTTGGACAATTAAACCACATTCAGGATGTTTAAATAAAAACATGTGACAGTAATTGAAGTGTGAGACTCAGCACTGGTCAGGATCTGACACATCAAGGTATCCACTCTTGTGTTGGTGAGTGTAGATGGGAATTGCATCCACATGGTGGACACTGGCATCGTGCAGAAGCTTCTGGAGCTGTTGGATCGGCACGTTGAGGAAGGCAACGTCACCGTTCAGCATGCAGCGCTGAGCGCCCTGCGGAACCTGGCCATACCCGGTGAGGAGCTCGCACACACTCCATGGACCTATGACATCTAGAGGTCTTCAAAAGTCCACTTGGTTCCTAGCAAAAAGACCTGACCCAGGACCCGTCTGACTGGGTACAGATGGTACTCCGTCTCAATGAGAGGGTTATGGTACCGTTGTTCTTCTCTGGCTCTGGAGTCTGTTTGGCTGCTGCCTGTTATACGGACAGCTGCTTCTATTATTTTGTCCACCCCATTTATATCAATTGGAGGAATCTGAATATCCATCCATCCATCCATTATCCTCCGCTTATCCGGGGTCGGGTCGCGGTGGCAGCAGAACTAGCAGGCCGACCCAGGCTTCCCTCTCACCCGCAACACGTTCCAGCTCGTTCTGGGGGATCCCGAGGCGTTCCCAGGCCAGCTGGGAGATATAATCCCTCCAGCGTGTCCTGGGTCTTCCCCGGGGCCTCCTACCAGTTGGGCGTGCCTGGAAAACCTCTAACGGGAGTGCCTGCCGCAAGCGAAGGAGTACAAGTATCTCGGGAGTCTGAATAGACTAGACTAAATTACAGCACCTCTTTGTATAACACAATACAGCATAACAGCACTAACTGCAGCCTCCAAAAGAATAAACCGTTTAATCCCATCCACACCAGCACAGTTGGCCGTTAGCCGCGTTAGAACCATTAGCCGCGTTAGAACCGTTAGAACCGTTAGAACCGTTAGCTATGAGCTGCTGACCTACGGGTCGCCGTGTGGAACTGACAAATTCAATACCGACACTATGGTGTATGACAACATGGAGGCTCCGACGTCCCAACCGAGATGCCAAACTTTATTACTCCTTTCAACCTTGACAAAGGCAGCGCAGACCAGATCCCTTCCTTCCTTTCTTACCTTTCACAATAAAAGCCCTAGATATATATACACTGCGTAACTGTTCACCAGAGGGAACTCAAATTGACTCATTCAAATTAATTTTTCTGTGCCCATCATACTGAAAGAGGTTACCTGACATGGATACATCAGGTTGAGTTAGGTACAGTTAATATTTCACAAGATATCAGAGCTTTAAATCAGCTCTACTAAACAGTTGAAGACCACAGTTGAAGACCATTCATTGGTTAAAGAGACAAAGCATATAATACATTTGCTAACTACAAAGACTATAAATCTCTGCCTGCTTGCTTCTGTGTTTCATGTGCCTTGTTTCCCTCTCCAGTGGTAAACAAATCCAAGATGCTGTCAGCTGGAGTAGCAGACGTGGTGTTGAAGTTTTTGCAATCAGAGATGCCTCCAGTCCAGTTTAAGCTCCTGGGGACGTTACGCATGCTCATCGATACACAAGGTAGAGATCTGATCGCTTCTGTTTTTTCCCTGTCAAAGATGTTCCAAGCAAATCATGAGTCGTTTGTTGTGATGATCAAAAGATTATTTTCAGCCTCAACAAAGAGTCATGAAGACACACAAATGTGCTGACTGCTGCTCAAGCCCTGACACTGGACAGATGGTTTCTCATGAAGAAAGTCTTCATAATCGGAGTGAAATAAAAAAAGTAGCTCAGTCAACAAATCCAAAACTCCAAGTTCCATTTGAGCTTTTTCCAAAAAGACCGAACCAAATGAAATGCAGTTGGGTACATTTTGGTACAAATGATCAGAAAGAAACATCTGAACACCCGGTTAAATGACAGTAATCTTATGTGTGTGTCGTTTCAGCTGAAGCCGCAGACCAGCTGGGAACCAATGGGAAGCTAGTGGAGAGGCTAGTGGAGTGGTGTGAAGCCAAAGACCACGCCGGGGTGATGGGCGAGTCCAACAGGCTCCTGTCAGCCCTCATTCGACACAGCAAGTCCAAGGTCCGACAGAATCAAGTCTATTCGTCGTGTTCCTCCCGCTGTAGATTCAATCCAATTAATTGTTTGACTAAAATACATACCTAGTTCTTTTTAGTTATCTAAATGTGCTCAAGAATTCACATAAAATCGAAAACATCAAATAAAAATGGATAATTTCAATGACCAATCCCGACACATCATCAGGTAGACGTCTGTGTTAGCGAGCTAACGTTTCCTCGGATGCAGTGACACAAAGTGGTGTGGGAGACGACTCTGAACACATGAAATATGGATTCATAATGTCAGGCAGTGATGGTGAGGGGAAGCAGGATATTTATTTTGGTCATTACAGCCAACAGTGGCACAACACATATTTACAGCCAGTTTGTTTTCCTCCTCCTCCTCTGGTCACGTGTCCAGTCCCAGTGAGGCCGAGGGGGGAGCGTGCTCCGGCCGTCAGGTCCATCTCAGGAACGTCTGGAGGGAATCTCCTCAAATTAGGCTCAAACATCCACTTAGACGGGATGAACTGATGACCTCAACACAATTAATGCTCATATGGTTGTGTACAGACTCGTGTGATCCAACCAGTTTTGAATAACTCCATCCAGAGATATTTTAAGTCAAAAGGTCCGAATGTAAGTCCATGTGTTTGACATGTTTTTATGTAACGAAATAGTTTGCATTAATCCACATCTGTTACCCTTCAGCCTTTCAGAAACAACAGCGTTGTTGCGGTTAACTCCCGCCTGCTGCTCTTCACACAAAGAGCAACGAGTTCCACACCAGCCACACATTCATTTAAAGGAGATTCATTTGTAGAAGGATGTGTGGAAATTAATAAAACTTTTAAGACGATTCAAATTGTGCTGGACATCAGGACCAATCCAAAGGTGTTGGCAAGCATGGGATGCATTTTATGATATATAATACATCCTCTACGCCTCTATCCTTTTAATAGGTTATCAGTCTGTTTTCTGCCAAATTCACTGTCAGAAAAAAAAAAAGATCAGACAGATGGCGAGGTGTGTGTGTGTGTGTGTGTGTGTGTGTGTGTGTGTGTGTGTGTGTGTGTGTGTGTGTGTGTGTGTGTGTGTGTGTGTGTGTGTGTGTGTGTGTAAAAAATAATATGAGTATTGTAGATGTTTTGCTTCAGAATGGCGGCGTCAGCTGATGGACCTTTACAGAGACCACCGATCAAAGTGCTTAGAACAAACAGCCCATAATAACCGGTGGTCAGCCATAGGAGCAGCTAATCGCCACCTGTATCATGCGCTCGGTCACCAGATTCTCTCCCTTATTCAGCCCCATGTCTCAGGAGCACAAATAAAGAGGAGGAGTCTGTAAATCTGTGTGGGGACATTAGCAGCCAAACCTCCGAGTGGATCATTTATATTGCTTATGAATTCGTGGAGGAGTATTGTGTCTGGCTTTAACAAATGCTGGTGTCAACAAGCTCCTGGTGCTGGAGGCTCAGCCGTTATTCATCCTCAAAGTACATCACAGGGATTTCTTTTGTTTTTTCAGGAAGTCGTCAGAACTGTCATCCAGGGAGGAGGAGTCAAGCACTTGGTTACCATGGCAACCAGTGAGCATATGATTATGCAGAATGAAGCACTGGTGGCTTTGGGTCTCATAGCAGCGCTGGATTTGGGTAAGAGTGAGAAGGAATGAATCTGAATGGGAATGAGTTCTGGTTGACTCTGCAGGAGTCTGAACACACGTCTGGATTCCTTGTCTTAGTTCTGCAGCCTTGGCACAGTCCCTCATGAGACTTTTCTTTCTGGTTTTCAGTCGCAGCTGAGAAGGACTTTGTCGGAGCCAACCTGGTGTCGGTGCTTCACAAGCTGCTGTCAGACGAGAGGAGCGCACCGGAGATCAAGTACAACTCCATGATCCTCATCTGTGCAGTCATGGGCTCAGGTGAGGCTCCATGCTGTCACCAAAGACCAATCCTTCTCTCCAAATGAAACCAGGAATAATAGTCATGAATCACACATGTAAACATGGTGCATATTTCCACATTACTTCCATGCTATTCATGTTTCAAATCAAACATTGATGATGCTGGTAATAGTTCCCTTTTTGAAGCTAGAATGGGAGTGCAAAGCTTGTTTAATGAGTTCTCATAGTGATGGAGAGACGGGCCTCTATTAGAGACGGGCATTTATTCCTAAGGCTCCTGCTTTACAAGTAGATTTGATCATATTTCAGTTAGAATTTGAGTCTTTCATTGACATCATGACACAAACCAGTCAAGTGTAAGCCTGAAGCTGTGGCTGAACTGGATCCTCATTCTTTGCTCTAAACACAGCTGATCATATGTTAGTGAGACACGTTCTCCACTATGTTTATTTGTTGTCTTGATAAACATGTGTGTGTATTGTATCAGAGGATTTACCCCCCCCACCCCCTCCCCCTTTCTCTCTCTAGAGCCCCTCCACAAAGAGGTCCAGAGTCTGGCGTTCATCGACGTGGTGTCCAAGCTGAGGGCCCACGAAAACAAAACGGTCTCCCACCAGGCGTCCCTCACAGAGCAGCGATTAACTGCCCAGAGCTAAATGACTGTCTGACCCCGCCCACACCCATCCACCCAAAACGCCTGCCTGAACACCCAATCACCCAGTGACACCTCATGACCGCTCTCCCCTCTGTGCCCCATCGTCATGTGCCAAGGTACCATGTCGCGTTAACTGCCAGCCAAGACCCACTCATGTCTCTGCCCTCGCCCCGCCCACCTCCACCAGGGTTAGACTGATGTGGATTTATTCTACAAATCATGAAATCTGAGCATTTTCTAACGTAATTTTATTTTGAATTACAACAATTCACCAAGAATTGAATCCTCAAGAGGGTGGAAACTGTTTTTAGACTCGTGTGGGACACCAACACTCTCCTCTGAAAGCCATAATAATGAGATTTATTTCGGTGGGTTAGCAGGTCCTTCACAAAGCCACGCCCCTTAAAGCCTGTTCTACCTGCATCGGTCCAACCCTGGTCCCCTCCTCTACTTGTGCATGCATCTTCTGCTACAAGTAGCTCCACAGGAGCTGAGGCGCCATAAACAGCCTCACGCAATAGATAAGAGACGACACTCTCTACGACCATAGCTGTGAGACCATCCACCGGTAACCCACCAGTGAAAAAATGTGCACAAAAGAACAAAAAAAAAAAGACTTCCTGTTGTGATTTTCCTTCATTTTTAAGAAAAGCAGCCATCCATGATGTGCCCAGTCGTGTCCCATGTAGCTCTAGTATAAATTGACTAGAAACTGTGCATGTTTTAGTCCTGTTGAAGGTGTGACCGTGTTCATTTGACCTCTACCGCTCGCATAGCCCCAGAGTCCAGCCTGCCCTCCTCCACTGACACGTCCAGTCTTGTACACTTTTTTTTTGCACTTGTTTACGACTCGGATCGAGAGATTTTATCAGATTTTTAATTCCACAGTAGTCCGAACACATTCCCTCTGCGCCAGCAGCTGTACAGTGAACTCCACCCATCCCTGAAGGAAGCAGGTGACGCTAACGTAGTGGAGAACAGAGCGTCAGTCCGAGTGCAGCCCAGGTGAAGTCCAGACCAAAATAGGGAATTGGAAATATAAAGCAATGCTCAACAAGTTTACCTGTCAACAGGGAGCCCTGTTAGCTGTGATCATACTGCGTACCACTCCATCGTATTACTCACCCACCTCCTCAGCGACCCACAGGGGAGAATAGTGATGTCATTGGTCTCTTCCATTCAAGTCAATACAAAGCATGTAGAATCAAAGACGTCTCTGATTTCACATGGATGCTATTGACTTGAATTAAAAGAGTAAATCCTGTTTTCCTGGCAGGTTCCCGTCTTACGGGTCGCTGAGCAGACCGCCTCTCTAACACCAGTCCCATCAGCGCAGGGCGCTTTGCCCAGCACCTTGACACCTTGTGTACTCGCGTCTCTACAGGTCAACGTCCTGTTAGCGGCGCTGTGGACGAGCTCCAGAAACTATCAATAGAAGATCAAATTTTCAAATAGGCATGAGATGGTGGGGTAAACTATGAAGAGCAAGACTAAGGTCTGAAAGCAGACTGAAGCACTACGGCCTGGTAGTAACACAACACAGCCCCAGAACACATCAGGAGCGTGGCTGTAAGAAAAGCAGGAAGTCATTGTTGCGTATGAAATGAAGCGTGTGTGAGTTATGGAGTCTGGCTGCAGCCTGAGGACGGCCCCTGTATTTAACCACAGCGCCCTCTTTAGGGCTCTAACACGTCAGCATGTCCCACACCCTATGTTCACGTGCCACCCTGTTTCCTGGTCTGGGCCCATGCTTTTTCTTTTTTCTTTTTTAAAGGTATGAATGGTTATTTATCAGATCTGTGCTCTTTCTGAAGACACATGCCTGTGGAGATGTATCCATAGTAACTGCGTAAAATCCTATAAACTTAAGTGTTTGTTGTAAATGTCATGAGTTGTACATTTGGAGGATTGTAACTCATCAGATAATTAAAGATGATAGCTGGTGATGGCTGACGTCTTCGATCCCTGCTGTAGCTCAGAGTTGTGTCTGAGAGCATCATCATCATACACATCATACACATCATAAACATGAAGTTTAAACCGTTCCCTCCTGATCTCCAGCAGCCCGATGATGGTCCATCAGAGTCCTCACGTCCTCCTCACGCCTCCTGGGGAGAGCTCTCTTCTGCTCGTCTCACCAATGACTACGTGACTGCGCCGCCTCTGAACTTTGCGTTCTGTGTATTGATATTTATATGACGGCGTAGGTTAAAAAAAAAAGTCAAACAAAACTCATTGATTCTGAGATAAGTCACAAGTTGCAGATAAGAAACCACATTTACTTCACCTGCTGTGTCTCACGCTCTGCGGATGACATCATCCAAATATACTTTGCAATCAGGAAATATTTGTGATTTTAGCCCAGAATCATAATATCACAAGCATCTGGACTTTGAAGAGACATTGACCAGGATTTGGGAAAGAAAACAATATACTGATTAGTTTGTTTTAGTGGTGGAACATTCCTTAGTGATATCTAGCTGCTTGTGAGGCTGTGCAGAGCGGCAGCCATGAGCCAGTGGGACGCGGCTTCCTGTCACATGACAGGTGAGCCAAACAAAGCCCTCTATTGGTGATATCGCTTCTTTTAAACTTGACACAGGATGAACTGATCAAAGAGACAGAACTCAAGCATTCGTATGATAATTCTGACCATTTAACACAAATGTCTGACGTCTTGGACAGACGTGGTGTGCAGAAGCTGGTTTCTATCGACAGCGACAGACTGGTCCAGGACCACCGACGCACGATGTGTGGGAGGAGCTACACCGTGTGGGAGGAGCTACGCACAAACAAACCACTGAGCTCATGGGGCCAAGGAGCTGCACCATAAAACACCACTTTAAAGACTCAAGGAGGCAGTTGTTTTTTTGTCACTTTAATTCATTTTAATTGATATTAAAATCAGTCCACTTTCAACAGGACATGAGACAAGGACATTAGAGGAGGTAGTTACATGACAGTGTTTGTGGGATTCCATGTGATCATCTAATGTATAAAGTGGTGCAGCTCGTGATGAGTGACAGGCAGCAGGACCGGAGGGCCCCTCACACCCCTCCGTCTGCGGGGGACAGGGCCCCTCACACCCCTCCGTCTGTGGGGGACACACCCCTCCGTCTGCGGGGGACACGTCCCCCTCACACCCCTCCGTCTGTGGGGGACACACCCCTCCGTCTGCGGGGGACAGGGCCCCTCACACCCCTCCGTCTGCGGGGGACACGTCCCCCTCACACCCCTCCGTCTGTGGGGGACACACCCCTCTGTCTGCGGGGGACACGTCCCCCTCACCCCTCCGTCTGCGGGGGACAGGGCCCCTCACACCCCTCCGTCTGTGGGGGACACACCCCTCCGTCTGCGGGGGACACGTCCCCCTCACACCCCTCCGTCTGCGGGGGACAGGGCCCCTCACACCCCTCCGTCTGCGGGGGACAGGGCCCCTCACACCCCTCCGTCTGCGGGGGACACGTCCCCCTCACACCCCTCCGTCTGCGGGGGACATGTCTGTCCTCCAGCAGAACTACCAGGGACGTTCAGACCGAATGCACAATACAGTTTGTTTCAAAAACACTACTGATCCCTTGTTGCGTAACACTTGCACATATTCAGTGTACGAGCTCCACAATATCAATCTGAACATAATTTACTGGAAAAAATACTGCAAATGCTTTGCAAAACAAAACAAGTGATGCATGCTTCAAGCTAATAATCGCTTTAAACCATGGAAAGAAACAGAGGGAACTCGACACTGTTTATAATTCGGTGAGGAGTGATCAGGTGAGCATCATCAGACTGGAGACAGATGTTTCAGACAGTACTGAACATGTTCTCGCCTCACTGTGAAACATAACCTCCTCCTCCCGGGTCTCACCAACACATGAAATGAAACGACAACTACACACGTGGATCAGACCTGCGACATGTTTCAAAATGATCCAGATGTGAAATAAGGGGTTAACTTAAACTGGCAGGACTGTTTAAGATTCACACGACTTCATAGAGGATGTATCGTGGTGGTGGGCCCGGGTGCCTGGGCTAGTGCTAGCTTTAGGACAGATGCCCAAACTGGACCTTTTCAAATCCTTACTTCAAGAAATATGAATGTGTTTTCAACAAGTTTTTTATTAAAAAGATTAGTTTGGATGTTTCTCTACCCTTCATATCTACAGACCCATTCTAAGCTCATGAAAAGACAGCCAGTCTTAGTTTCAGGTGATTATACGCTAATAAAAACATGGTTATTAATACTGTATTCCATTTCTGCCAATACATCCTAAATCCTACACGCTGGCCCTTTAAATCCTCGTCTCATCTTCAGCTTTGAACTCTGGCGCCTGGTGACTCAGCGAGGGCCGAAGGGACGTGTTCACAGCTATAGAGAAGGAATAGTTCTAGAAAGCAATAACTCTTTCACCATACAGACGCCATGTATTATTAAATGTTTTGGATCGACGTAGACCGAGACATAAAATACCCATTAACAAAAGTTTGCATTTTAAATGTTTTCTAAATGCAAGCTGCCTTCCAACAACTTTACCAGAATAAAATCATGAAGAATTGGAAAAGGAAAAAAAAGGAGTTGAGAGATGACGTCTATGACCAGATCTTGTGATGGAATGTGTGGAATCTACTGGAACACAAATCCTTCAAGTGTTATTGTGAGGAAAAAAAAGAAAAGCGACATTCTGTTTTCAGTGTCGTTCCTCGGCCCCCGAGCCGGAGCGTGAGCGGTGAAAAGGTACACAAAGCAAGCACTGGACCGTAACATGAGCCCGGCTCCTGGAACACGAGCCCGGCTCCTGGAACACGGCTACGTCACGGTCCTACATGATGGGGTTTACAGTGGAGCGACACTTCCACAGTGAAAAATACCGATCTATTATCAAAAAGATGTATCAAAACTCCTACTCTCTACGAGTCGCTGGCAAAACTGAGCGACCTGCATGTAGTGCATGTTTAAGCCTCCTCAACCACTCACACAGTGTTATGTACAGAGCGTTTACGGAGCAGTGCCTCGGGGAAAAGGTGCTGGTTCGGTGAAGAAAAACGGGTGCAGGAGATCGGCGAGGCCCTCTGAAGGCTCCCCCGGAGAGGTGCTGAAGGAGGCCCCGAGCTGACGGCACAAAATCACATCAACGTTATTTGACTTTCTTATGTGATCGTGTATTTTACGTACAGAGGCAAATTCAATTTCAGCAAAGAAAGAAAAAAAGAAAAGGAAAAGGTTACGTTACCTGTTCGAATTGAAATGCTGCGTCAGCATCAGGTAAAGAAACTGGAAAAGAGCAGATGGATGGTTAGTTGATCAGAACGCTTGTGAACATCATCACTATGATGAGCGTCCACCCTGCAGAGAGACAGAAGACACTTTGAGGCAGAGAGCAGACGGATGGAAGAGAAGGCCACGAAGAAAGACGGGACTGTTGTCAAGTCACATGACTCCAGGGCTTACTAATGCAAAGCCCCCGACTCCACCGCTCAGTGGGAACATGGAGGTCATGGTCATGGAGGTCATGGACGAGGTCATGGACATGCAGTCAATGGAGAGGGTTGTGCTGCTCGGTCTCTGAAGAGCATTTTAAAGGCCTTTCGTTAGTTCAGTCCAGGAACGGCAGATGTGTTGGAATCTGACATTCTCTGCACAAAAGTGTCCCGCTGCCACCTCAGCTACAATGCTAACGTTGCTAGCAATATGCATGCTGATATTGTAAATGTCTTTTTCTTTATCTGGTCTCTATGAGGTCGGTTTGTTATTTTATAGTTCTGGCAATTCTGAAATATTTCTATCGGCTGCCACGGCAAAAGGTCAGATGATCAAAGTTCCCAAAGCCGCCTCCCCGTCTCAAGAGCCACACCCACAATAACGGAGGAGGAGGAGGCGTGATAATATGAACACGCCTTCATCCCACAGAATGGGAGTCGTGCCTAAATTCTGAGCATCACCGTCTTTAGAGGTCAAACAGTGTCAGCATGTCTGGAACTGGTCTTCAGAAAAGGTTTACGGCTCCGGTTAAACGTATTAACCTGCAACAGGATTTCTACGACTGCTGCTCCAGACGCGTCAGATGGTAGATTATTTTGGCAATGCGGGGAAAAGAAGAGCTTCATGTCAACTGTATGTTTTCTGTGACGCGGCGTCAGCAGCAGCAGCACACTGTCAGTGCTCCTGAAGAACTATGAACTTACTAAACTACTATTTACTCATGGCAAATGACTTTGGATGGTAACTAAATGCTAACCTACTGCTAACTAGCTAGCGAACACAGCCACATGGTGAAATAAGAGGAGATGCTGCATGGAGATCAGAGGAGGCTTCACGTGGAGTCAATCTAACAAAGTAACTCAGCTTTGATTGGCCGGATGTTGTAAACATCTAACAGCTGTTTTACGGGGATCATGAGGACCAATGCTCCACATTCAATGTGGTGGAACACCGCTTACACCACCTGTAAAGCTGCTACAAGGAACTTTAATGGTGTGTTGATTTTGGCGGCCCCTGTGGACACAAGCGGTAGTTTTTACTCATTTGACTCAATAATGGATGTAATTAAATGCTAAATATTACCAGAGTCCAGTGGCTCACTCTGGCCTCCACACAGTGAGAGTAGGATGAACACCCAGCAGCTGTTTACAGATGTGTCCCTCAAAGGGACCACCACATCACACCCACCGGCGACCAACACACATGCAGCGTGTGTGTGTGTGTGTGTGTGTGTGTGTGTGTGTGTGTGTGTCTCATGAGTAGTAAGCCGATGCTTTCTTGCTGCAGTGTGGAGGGGTTCTGCGCGTGGAGGGAGAGGGGGGCACCCTGATGGAGCATGGAGGAAGAATGAGGTGAGTTTTGACAGGGTGAAGGTGAAGCTCAGTACCTCCACCTCCACCTCCCCCTCCTCCTCCCCCTCCCCTCAACAACCCTCACACCTTGTTCTCATGTTTGATGAGGCACTATTTATCTCTGCTACTGTCCTTTTTAAAAGGGAGACATGTTTATTTCTTGATTTCATTCATTTCCGCTGCACTAGACATGTGGCTCTTGTGCAGAAACCGAAACAAGACTCAAACTGGCACGCAGCACAAGATGCATATTGATGTGGACAAGATATGGATTTTTGTACAACGCAGACAGTGACTAGTGTGCACATGATACATATGACTTGACCAAAATAGATTTATGGATCTTGTGTGGACAAGATGATCATCTAGGGGCTCAGTACTTTCCAGGCCTATGTGCAAACATTTATGAAAAATATCGTTATGATGTTTAAATGACGAAGCCAATTTACTTCAAATTCAAAGATCTAGAATCTGGCCATAGTTCACGTACGACGTGGTCTGCACGAGGACACACGAGAGTCTCAACCCAATTATTAAAGTATGAAAGATGATTCTCTCACCAGCTCGCTCGCACAGCTTCGATGTCACTCACAAGGTTTTGGGCCAAACAAATGCCAAAGATCTGTGGATGAAAGGAAACAGGGTGAGATGGGACGCTGCTGGTGGTCTCTCCCGGGTTGATGGTGCCGGGGCCCGTGTGAGGGGCCCGTGTGGGGGACTGTGTGGGGGACTGTGTGGGGGACTGTGTGGGGGACTGGCCTGCAGCAGGGCCACGCCGATGAAGATCCCGGCCACCAGCGTGAGGTTGTCCTGCAGCCACTTCTCAAACTGCGGCACGCAGCCCTTCACGTTGATGTAGTCCTTCTGCTCCGAGTCCTGATCAACACAACCGCCCGTCATCAGCCACACGTTCACCCCACAGGGTCAAACAAACATAAACAAACTGCCATTTGAAATGTCTAAAGGAAGAATGAAAATGATTAAAAAAAAGGTTCCATGAAAAGATATCAGTCCAGTACATGATGGATCCCCATAGGTCCTGGTTGAGCACACAGACTGAAATAATTAAACCAAAGGATCAGACGGGTACTCTTCCTGGGAGAAGAATCTTTGGAGATAATAGTCCTAAAATGAATATGTAATTAAATGTATCATATTTAATTTTAATAGTTTTTATAACTTGGCCTCCAATAGCAAGATCTAACGCAAGTAAAACCGGTTTCATCCGGCTTCAGAATCCCTGTTTGTATTATAACCAGAACTAAATAACATCTCATTTAGAAGAAATGAAATATGACATTTTCTAAATGAATAAAATCAAAATGGCCGAAGGGAAAGCGTGAGAGTGAGCGAGTTACTCACTGGTTTAGCTCGAATGTCGTATCCACACTGAGTGTTGATTACATCCTCCTGGAGACAGAAGACAAGGCATTAAACGGTCTCCATGACAACACTGATGTTCAGCAGCAAATGACACATTGATAAAAAAAAAAAAAGAAAAAGATCTGATGGGGTTAGAATGCATGAAGGGAAGTCAGAAGGAACCCGGGCTTCAGGGTGTGAAGGGGGACCGGAGGCCGCATGCAGAGCGGGGGACTCGTACCGCCGGGTCCTTGGTGCAGCAGGAGAAGGGGACGCCGCACTTCTCTCGACTGGGATTCGCATCGGTGCAGTTAAAGTAGATGTTCAGGTTCCAGTCGTCTGCTCCGAAGGCACCGCAGCAGTCCCACTGGGTCACAGAGACAAGGGCTGTTAGAGGCTCCGCCCCCCGTTACAGAGACACGCCTACTAAGTCGCTCACATCTGGAGCTACAGCAGAACCTCAGCCTGGTTCTGTTCCAGGAGTGATAATACTTCTTTATTAATATTATTATTTGCTTGTAATAACAACAACAATGTATTTGTTGATATACATTTGTATGAATAAACTTAATCTGCTGACTAACTCAGATAAAGGGAGAGCAGTAAAAAGATATTTGTGGAAGTATAAAGTAGCAGAAAATGGAAATGCTCAACTACAGTACAAGTACCTCACATTTGTATTTAAAGGTATACTATGCAGGAAAACCACTGTGGAGACTGATTAGGAGTATGTGGCGGTATCTGGACACACACACACACACACACACACACACACACACACACACACACACACACACACACACACACACACACACACACACACACACACACACACACGTTGTGTGAAGCCATCTTAGATTACGGCCGTTGCCATGTTGTTTTTTTGCAACCAACGAACAGAAGTGACCATATTTAGAATGTGGAGGAGTGACAGAGACCTATACGGATCTGGTATCGACCTGTCAATCACCTTGTAGCCCCGCCCTAAAGCATCCCCTGCTTTATGGTCTGTTTGACTCTAAATGGACCATAATTTACTAAATGAACATCATGCTGTATTGAAGAAGACTTGAAACTAGAGATTGAGACATAAACTCATGTTTACAATGTTTACTGAGGGAATAAATCAAGAGAGAAGCAGAGTCATTTTCTATAGACTTCTATACAACCAGAGGAGTCGCCCCCTGGTGGTCAGGAGAGAGAGGTTTTAAGACACTTCCTCATTGGCTTCACTTGACAGAACCAGAGGTTTCTGCTCTCTCTCTGGGTCGTTGAGCTGAGGAGGCGGGGCCAACTGTGAATGGTGTGTTTACAAAGAGTAAGCGACAAATTCCGGCATAGTGTACCTTAAGTACAGTTCTTAAGTAAGGGCTAACATTATGTCCAGTAAATGCAGACGTACGTATTCCTGAGTGAAGTCGATGAGGTTCTGCAGATCGATGTCGTCCCGGTACGCTCGGATGTTGTTGTTGATGAACAGGTTGAGCTGGTCTTTGATCCAGTCCTTAAAGACGAACGCCAGGATGCCCGTCGTCAGCTCCAAGAAAAAGATGATTCCCAGAAACACGGAGAACTACGACAGGATGACAGCGACACTGTGAGTTTACCCATCATGCATCACTGCACGCTGCAAATGGAAAGGTCTTATCATGGAACGTACAAACTTGAGCAGAAACGTGTTTTCCCGCAGCGCTCCGATGCATCCAGCAAAGCCCAGGATGAACATGATGGCCCCGACCACCATGAAGAGCCAGACTGGGTCCAGCCCCCCCAGGTCTGTGATGGACGAGATGTTGGACAGGACGCCCTGGAGGGGAGACACAACACAGCCTGAGCCAAGCAGCTGCGTCTCCACCAGGACCAAAATAGGACGGAGCCGCCAACAACACAGGAACACAACAACAGAGGGTCGACGGAGCCTATTACACCTATTCATATTTACAGCTGGGAATATGAAGTGATTCTGTCAAATAGTTATTATTTATAATCACCCTGGGTCCATCGGTACATACTGAGTAAACTCAGTTTGAGAGTTGAACCGGGTTTTAAACAGTTATTTCAAGCGTTTGTTTAAATCACATTTATGGGGATAACACATTGGGCTGGGATTTAAAGCTGTATTTACTTTGTTTTTGCCCACTAGGGGGCAGCAGAACAAGCTACTAGAAGCTAACCAATGTTAACTCTGTCAGCTGCTGGAAACCAGGCTGCAGGTCGTAACCCAAAACTATGAGCTAAAAGAGGCTCAACAGCTCAGAGGAGCAGAGTTGGTGATAATTCACATTACACACTTTGTTTATATGAAAATATTGATTAGTGGAGTGCCTTGGTAAGTGCAGTGGTTCCAGAGCATCCTACACCACCACATAGACGTAGGTTCAATCCCAACCTTGGGACCTGTGTTATGTCATAACTCCTCCCCATTTCTACTCTGTCATATAAAGGTAAAAATGTATCTTTAAAAATGTTTTATTAGTGCAGCTTTTAATAGCAATAACATGAAAAAAAGAACATTATTATCATGACACGGCCTTTGATAAAAAAAAAAAAAAGCATGTCAGAAAATATTTGGAAGTGAATGAATAAGAACAGAGTATTTGTATTGTGCAGTAACACTCCTCTGCTTACCTTCTCACTCCACGCCCACAGTCCGATCCCAACCAAGGCCATGCCCAGCAGCTGAAATCACCACAGACAGGTCAGATCACCACAGACAGGTCAGATCACCAGACAGGTCAGATCACCACAGACAGGTCAGATCACCACAGACAGGTCAGATCACCAGACAGGTCAGATCACCAGACAGGTCAGATCACCACAGACAGGTCAGATCACCAGACAGGTCAGATCACCACAGACAGGTCAGATCACCAGACAGGTCAGATCACCACAGACAGGTCAGATCATCAGACAGGTCAGATCACCACAGACAGGTCAGATCACCACAGACAGGTCAGATCATCAGACAGGTCAGATCACCACAGACAGGTCAGATCACCAGACAGGTCAGATCACCACAGACAGGTCAGATCACCACAGACAGGTCAGATCACCAGACAGGTCAGATCACCACAGACAGGTCAGATCACCAGACAGGTCAGATTACCACAGACAGGTCAGATCACCACAGACAGGTCAGATCACCACAGACAGGTCAGATTACCACAGACAGGTCAGATCACCACAGACAGGCTCGATGATGCACAATGACACCACCACCTGTCACGTCGTTATTTAGACGCATGTTTCCTCTGAGGCCCCTGTGACCCCGTGACCCCGTGACCCCGCTTGTGGTCACATTGTCTTGATGTCTCTCTCAGTATGATGTCATAGCTCTGTTGTTTTGGTTTCACAGTATGTTTACCCTCACATGAAGTCACCGATGCTGATTCAGAACCAGGGGTTCTTCCTCCACATGACATCATGACATCACCCCTGAAACGTGCAGTTTTTATTGTTGTTTAGCTTTCACTTCTCATGATATTATTACATGGATGAAAACGTCCCACTTTCCAATACCAGATATCGGGGTATGAATTATTTATCTTATTATTTATGTGCAGAGTCAGCATTCCTAATAGGAGAGGCATGTTTGCAACCTTGCACAAAATGACATGTGTACGTTGCAATAACTTGTAAATGGTGAGCTTTCTATTGCCACAAAGGTAGATCAATTGATTGACAGAAAATGTATCAATCATTTAAGCAACGTTTTGAAGCAAAGGGCCTCCTTTCTGGCAGTTACAAGAGCAGGACAAGCAGTTCGGTATTTCCCTGACCTTGACATTCTCTTTGCTGGGGAGGAGGTGGGAGGAGGTGGGAGGAGGTGGGAGGAGGTGGGAGGAGAGGAGCACACAGAGTTGTTGCTCTGAGCATAAAGCTCTGTTTTTGGAGCAGTGTCACTCTGCTGGTTCTATCAACACGAGCAAACTAAAAGAGGCCAATCTGTAAATATGCATTCATCTCTAAATGAGTCTGTTGTGCACAGCTGCTTCACACTGAGGGAGAGGTGTCTCCTCTCGTGCATTAAATCCCTGCAGCCATCTGAAGGCAGCAGGACGGACTGTGTGTTGATGAAAGCGGCGGCCTCTGATTGGAGGAGAGCGGCGTCAGAGCGCAGTGACATCACACTCACTGTGTTTACCTTCATTAAAGCGCCTTCAAACTGCAGAAGAAGAAGCAGCACACACATCAGAGCGGTCTGGTAGAAGTGGTGTACTCTGAGAGACATCCCATTACTGGAGCTCATGAGTCCTGAGTGTGACTCCTCCTCTCCCTACTAAATCTGTGCTTCAGGTTTTATTCTGGAAATGTATTACGGTGTTAAGAAAGAATGCAACCGTTTATAAAGTGACACACAGGAGGATGAGGACGGCTGGACAGATCACATAAATATATTTTACTGACTTGTTTCTATCATCATTGTACTATTGAACGGCTGCACATCTGTGTGCGCTGCACAGTGATTGGCCCAGCTGTTTCAGGGCAAAGAGACCAGCGATGTGATTGGCTGAGAGTGTATTTATTCATCATCTCCCCCTCCAATCGCTGCTCAGCTTCACCCTTTTGTACTTTGAGAGCTGAACGTGGGTGTGTTGGGAGTCGCCCACACAGAGAGCCTCCACTCGGAGCCCGACAGATTAACATAAGGCCCCAAATGGAAAAATGTGAGGGAAAGGGAAACAGTGCTGCTTTTCTTGGTCTTCCATGATGGTAAACTTAATAACTAGGACCATTTGGACTAATGGTCGGGTAAAACAGGACATCTGATGACATAAGCGTGGGCTCAAGGTTATTGTCACCGCTTCCTGATGTTTTATTGACCATGCAATTCATTGGTCCATCGTAAAATTAATCAGCAGACACATCAATAATGGAAATCATTGTTAGTTGCATTTTTCAAGTATAATTATAACTAAATAATTTAATTTATAAATATAACTTAAAAAATATAGTGTAATTTGCAATTCATGAACATATTATGTTTGCAGAATATATCAAATAAAATGTGGCAAACATGTATTTAGAGTAGAGCTGAAAGAACTAGTGGATTTATTGATCATGGGTTGATCCGTCTCCCGTCTGATTATGAATTCATCAATAAAGAAGTAGCACTAGATACAGATGCCCTGCTTGCCCCAGGTGAGCTGTGATGGTAAAGGGACTTCCTGTGGCTGTTCTCGGACAGTAGTCTTCACCTGAGCTGGTGAGGGACACAATGGGTCGTCGCAGCCGGAATTTACGCGCGGCTCGTGTTCACCTGAACGTCTCACCGTGGCTTTAGCGCCTTACTGCCCTCACAGACTGGCGTCGCCCGTGCGTTTGAGGTGAATGACATCACTTCTCGAGGCAGGTGACGTCATGACCACACAGCCCGAGCTGTCATTGTGAGTGTGATATGAAGGACCAGCGGGCTGCGCGTCATTAGTTGACCCTAAAAGCCGATTAGCTGTCTGCAGCGGCTTCACCGGACCGATAGAACCACAACGAGGCGCGCGCGCGCTGATCCGACTCCATATGAATATGAAGGCTAAGACGCGATGATGATCGGGCCTTCCTCCCTATTGGCCGCTGGCGGACACGGTAGCAGCCGAACTGGACCCGAGAGGCGCGGACCAAAACAAGAATAACGCTGCTCACCCAGAACAGGATGTTGAATCCGAAGATGAAGTATTTGATGCAGCAGCTGACTTCGTTGCCTTTGTACTGATTGCCCGACATGTTGGAGCATCATCGGCGCGCCGTCTCTGAGTGGGGGGAAACACGGCCTGCTCACAGGCTTTGTGTGCGGGGAGAAACAGGTTCAGCGCTCCGGGGAGGCATTTCCTCTCGGTCCGCTCCAGAAGGTTCTCACAGCCGGGTCCGGGTCCGCATCGGGGGCATGTCGTGCCGGGTCCGGGCCGCCTTCACTCACGGAGTCGCGGGGGGGTTCGTTGAGGCGGTAAACCGCGGAATAAAAAAAAAAGATCCGCTGTTTTCTGGGCGAATTGCGCCTGGAGGAGGCGTTCCGCTGCTGCGGGAGGTCGTCAGTGATTGGCTGGAAGAAAGACTCGAGAGACTGAGGATGTAACCAATCACATTAGCGGAAAGACGGGCCACTTCCTATGTCCCGAATGACGTCGCCTACTAATGATAAAAGAGATACTGCTACTCGATAATAATGATACAAAATAACAATCCATAAATTCACAATCAAACTTTGTCCGAACCATTGGAATATCATTTTCACTTTAACTGCCCGAACATTACTTAATTAATTATTATTTAATCTGCTTCCTTTTTTTTCTCCCTAAAAATAGTCAAAAATATGAATTGGCACTAGAACATGTCTAATGTATCTAATCGTAGAATATAAACCTCTTTAAGTCATTGTGTTATAAATGCTTATGAAATGAAATAAAATGCTTATGAAATATTAATAAATACATGATCGTGGTAGCTATACGGTAGCTACAGTCCTGATATAATAATAATAATAATAATAATAATATTATTGTTATCATCATCATCATCATCAGCAGCAGCAGCAGCAGCAGCAGCAGCAGCATCAGCGCTCAAAATACAAACGGTGCTGGGATTGTGGCATAGCACACATATCATTTTACGAATCCCATTTGTATATCCAGTGACATAATCATAATCTTAATCTCTTAAATCTGAGATTTCGAGAAATAAAAAAAAGCAATATAATGTTGTGTTACAGTTACTCGCTGTGTCCACTGGAGGGCAGTGAGCTCCCATGATTATCAAACTGACAACTCAACCAAGTCAAACACAACAGCTCTGAGACTTCCGGTGGAAACTGTCAAAACAAAAGCGTGTGAATAAAATTAAGTTCTGGTACAGTTTAGTTTTTTTTATTTTCTTCTCAAAATGATGATCAGAATGTTATTGTTTCTTGAAGGAGGCCACATCCTCTGAAGGAAATGCCTACATCCTTAAATTAAAAATTAATTTCATAGGCCCATTACAAGTAGAGCCCTAAAGAAAAAAGATCGACCATATCAGAGGTGGATTAGATATGTTTTAATAAAAAGACGTGATCATCTGCACACTAAAAGTGGTCAGAGTGTTAGAGGTGGAGGGGGTGTGAGTGGTACAGCACCAGTAAGGGTTCACTCAGGGAGCCTCTGTTCAGACAGTAAAGGCTCTGTGTCAGGGCTTCATGAAGGACCAGACTCCCTCTCTCGTCTCTATAACGCAGCTGAAAGCCCACCACCTCCAGAGGCTTCACAGGCAGAGCAGCTGACACATCAAACACATCATATCCAGATGAGGAGCGCTGATCCAGGGTCAGCAGTCTCTCCTCCAGGGCAGGACTTTCCGCCAGAGCTCCCTGTGAATCTGTGACACTGTGCAGGGCCACAGTCACACTGATGGGATCGGGGTTCAGGGTCTTCCTGTACATAACCAGCTCCGCACCCAGCATGGAGGGGTTCAGGCCACTGACATTGAACCAGATCCATCCTGGAGGAGCTGTATGTGGACCTGAGTGATCCAAGGATTAAAAAGACAAGGGACAGATTAGTTAGGACTGCAGTACATGGCTCTTAAAAGCATTAATATAGCAACAAACAACAAGACATAATGGAGTAATGTCTAACCGAGGCGCGTTGCTAGAAACACGTAATATTATACAATTCCTCCTTGTAAAATGGTGGGAAACTAAATGTGCAGTCTGTTGTATGTCTTGTGTCTTGTTAGTGGATGATCATTCTGCACTCATCAATCTTTTTTATAATAACAGTGGCTCAAATGAGTAAGATGAGTGTTGCTGCTTGCAGTGATGAACCTGCATAGATTATTAGTTTTGCCTTGTTTGCAGCAGCAGGAAGCTGTTTTCATATTTGTTCTCCTTCTAGCTCACTGTTAGCAGCTGTAAGGAACCAGATCTATTTCTCAGGAGTAGGTGGAGACCAAAACAGAGTGATCATTGGACTAACATTCATGAGGTGGACACAAACAAGATTCCAGAGGAGTTATAATGTTTGTCTGTGTCTGCTGCATGTATACAAAAGCAACTGTTTGCTAACATGTTAGCCACAACAACTTTATACACTGATAATATTCAATATTGTGTTTACAGCTTGTTCTGCTGCCCACAAGTGGCCAGTATTTCATACAGTATCTAGTGTTAAATTCTGAGCCTCTGTTTGGCTTCATATTCGGTAGGTTTTAAGCATGCTGCACATCTCGCCAAAACCCAAACAGGGATATGCCAGCAGGTGTTTTGCTGATGGAAAACTTCCAGGTTGCCATTGCAAAGACGTCATCCCTGGAACACAGCGAAGGCTAACGACCTTGTTCTTTTATCCTTTTAATGCAATCAAAAAGTAAATATAAAACATCGCTTTCTGTGATTAGGTTTCAATAAAACTATACACAATAGTGTAATTATGATGAAGAAAGAAGCAAAGTTTACACATTTAAAACAAGATGGCATTTCATTTCAAATCCTTACCAACTACACTCCGAAAACTCTGCACCAGCGTTCCATCTGAACTCCCAAAGTCTTGAGCCTCCAGTGAGTCCAGTCGCTGATAGATCCCCCTCATGTAGGGATGTGGCTTAGCCTGATGACTCGCAGACACTTTATTGATATGTAGCATTTCCAAAATGGCTTTGTTGCGCTCCTGGTCATCCTCTGTATCTCTGTGGTGATCCATCATCAGCAAACCCGTGACGGAGCACAGCAGGACGAAGACCAACATAATATGAGAAAATCCCAAGCAGACTCCTCGGAACATTCTGAGTTCAGATTATTTCCAACCAGTCTGATATGATCCTTTATCTGCGCTTCTTTTCCCTTTAAAGTGCAGTTGGAATGTCCAGCGGACAGGCTACTGTAACAGTGTGTTCCCTCGGTATGCAGGAACCACAGGGGCTGTCAGGACCTAGTGAAGCGATCCCGGTCTGAAGCTGAGGAATGCGACTTTCTTTTGACAAACACTCCACCATGGACTGGACTGAGCCACAGTCCTACTCTGCTCTCAACAAGCAACCTGACACATGGTCCCCTGAGCAATGGAGCAAGTAGAGCAAATGCATTATTTATTAGTCTTACTGTTTCCATAGGTAAGAAACACGTCACCATTTAGCTTAACTGGGATCATGGACTGAAAATAGAGCACAAGAAAAGATAGTTTAATGAACCGACTGACTCTGTACTGCGGCGAAATGCAAAACAAAGCTCTGCTAGCCAGCCCACCGAATGTTAGCTTGCTGGTTGTACATGGCAGGGCTGAATCAAAGAGTTAGCTTTTTTAAGTGTAATGTGGCTATTATTATTTTTGCATTAGCCTTGCTGATTTTTTTATATCTGGGATGTTTGATGGTTTCTTGCAGAAACCAACCCTGACCAATTTGGTGCCTTATAGCCAATATTTTAGCTGGTGCCTCTTGCATCGCAGCCAGTTCCACCACCAATCATTGTGTCCTTACACTCACACAGAAAATGCTTAGGTTCATGTGTTTGAGTTAAAACATTACTGTAATTCTCAAAATATTGTTGCAGGTTTTTCCCCAAACACCTGAATAGTCTTTCAAACATTCTCTAAAGAATTTCAGGTGGGAGTAACTGATGTTAACTAGCTATTTATTAGCGATTAGGGTTAGAGCTGTGCGGTATGGCTTGAAATTTATATCACAGTATAATTTTGAAGCACGGACAAGTGTATTCAAGTTTCTCACCTAAAACTACATTTTACAAGATTACATTTGAACACATCATAACAGTGTTATTATAATTTACCTTTGCCCAATGCAAAATTTTACTGAGTACGGCTTGAGCACACCATGCAAGTCTATGCAACCTCCGGTAATCTTAGTAGTTTAGCTCCTTGCTGTCGGCAGATCCCGCTCAGCAATATGCATCAGAATGAATAATTATTAAGTCAGTTGTTCCAAATCTTTTGAGGTTGTTCTTCCAAGATGGCAACCGTAGGTTCTGAAAAGTCAAGCCAAAGTGCCTTGATTTTGCATGTTTTCTACTGGCCATCAGGGGGTTAATCCTCTTGTATAGAAGTCTATAGAAAATGACTCTACTTCTCTCTTGATTTATTCCCTCAGTAAACATTGTAAACATGAGTTTATGTCTCAATCTCTAGTTTCAAGTCTTCTTCAATACAGCATGATGTTCATTTAGTAAGTTATGGTCCATTTAGAGTCAGACCATAAAGCAGGGGATGCTTTAGGGCGGGGCTACCTTGGGTTTGACAGGTCGCTACTAGAGACGTATATGGCGTCTTGACCATAGCGTCACTCCTCCACAGTCCAAATATGGTCACTTCCGTTCACTGGTTCCAAAAAGAAGAAGGCGAGTCTTTACTGCAGCAGCATGTTCAAATCCAGCCTGCTGTCCTTTGCTGCATGCCCCCCCCCCCCCCCACTCCTCTTTTCTAACTATCTTATCTTTTGAAAACATTTGTGTAAATGTGACTGGCAAAAAGGCAGAAATATGACACTGATCGGCTGGTTATTGGTTCATTTCAGAAAATCTGACAAGACCACCTGCTGTCAATGACTACAAGTTTCAACATTTAAGTTCATGTAAATATTGTGAATTGATTTGAATTTCACATTTCCTTAACTGCTTGGGACCTCACTCTTCTAAGACCTCACTCTTTCCTGACAAAATGTCTTTAGGTGTAATGTGTGATATCTGGCCACATGCTCCAAACACATAGGGGGCAGCATTTCACTTCTACTACTGGATCCATACATTCTACATGTACAGTCTTCAGTTATAAAACAAAAATCCAACAACTAACTAACAGCAGGGCAAGAATATGCAATATGCTATTTTATAATCTTAATGTGTGGCCTCGGCTAGTTTATGTCCGTCTGTACGGTCCGTGTACGTTTTCATAGTTTGTTTATTGGACTAAATTCAAAGTGTCAGTCAGAGCTTCAGTTAGCTGTAGCTCCTCCCAAACCCCAGCACGGGGAACAGAGTCAGCACCAGGTCTAACCTGTGTAATGGCAGCAACAAAAACATGTCATCCGTCCCCCTGGGACCTGGTACCCTGGATCAGACCCCCGTTGCTGGGTTCATGCTGGCTGAATATAAAACGACCAAATATGTAATATAACTGAAGAATTAATTTGATTTCACACAATCATTGTGTTTTTTCATGTCTTCTGGTCCAACAACTGTCTGTGGCTTTACAGGATATGTATCTTTTCATAGAGTAGGCCTACATGAGGTCCATTTTCTCTCCCTGACTGTTTTCCTCACATTAGTGCTCTGTTAAGCCTTTTATCTTTGCTCCTTTCTGTTCACTAATGAGAAAGCTGCTCCTTAAACCACTGGGCACTTTGGACAAGACTTTGATCTCAGAGCTGGGTGTTTGTCTTTTGTTTTTTCCGCTCCGATTGCTGATCCCATAGCAGCAACAAAAAGAGGAGGAAGGCGTCCTCGGTCTCTGTCCCTCCCTCCGCCCCCCCTACTCATCTCACTCTCCTGTGGGTGGAGTTTGGCACTGAGGGGTGAGCAGCATTCTGTCAATGAGGGAGTTGCAGTTGAAAGCAGAGGAGAGCAGACAGGTAGGGAAAAGAAACATAATAATAATAAGAAGAAGAAGCACCAGATGTTTGCAGATCAGGTAAGGACATGTCTTAATATGTGGAAATCTCCACTGGGGACTTTTCCTCTTCAGGAACATAATAAGAAATTTGCTTGGACGTCATTTTCTTCCTGATGACTTTGACACTGTTTGTCTGTGGTTCTCTCATCTGTCTCCTCACAAAGTATCATTTTGATGATGAATCTGCTTCTTATTGTCTCAGTAAACTCCTGTAGTCAAAATGTCAGTACATGGTATTTAATGATCACAACCAGATATACATGTAATGGAATCTGGTTTTCAGTGATGGTGGATTTAAAGAAAAACATATTTTAAAACTTCACATACGTGCTCTTTGTAACATGCATCGGTGCACAAAACTGCACTTTCACCCATTCATCACATACACAGCTCTTGTTTCTGGCAGCTAGGGAGTATTTGGACGATTTTTACGGCTTTCTGTTGCACACTCGGGACTTTGCTGCTGGACGGGAGCCAAATGTTATTCCTTCATGTTTTCAGCAGAATGCCTTCCTCTTCCCTGATGGCTCGTCTTTCTTTGAAAAGTGCTGGCTGCTAAGGACCCTGTCATTATTAAGATTAGAAGAAGAAGCTGTGAATGGATGTAACAGACATTCCCAGCTGTGGAGCGAAGCCACTTGTTACATGACGAATCACATTCCCTTACAGCTGTGTGTTTTGTGATCATCACCGGTTTGGGCTTTGGGAAAGGCAGGGTGAGATTCTGCCCGAAAATGGAAGGGTTACTTACTATCAGGATGGAATTCTGAGATGTTATTTGACCTTCATGACCGTTGATTATCATCCTTAGTTTGCCCTTTAGTGTAAACCGACAGAAAGCACATGTTCTGATTTTACAAAGAATGGCCAACATTTTAAGCAGCACAGGCTAATGTATCCTGACTTTTAGTTCCTAATATACTGTATAGCTGTATGCTACATAATGCAACTTATTGGATAGACCCATCATGCCTGGGCAGCTGTGGCTCAGATGTGAGGCAATAGAAAGACTTTGGCTCCCCAAGTCCATGTTGATGTGTCCTTGGTCAAGAGACTTGACCCGAAATTGCTCCCATTTACTGATGGCACAGCCTTTAGTAAATTGTTGACTGATGGCAGGGGCAACCATGCAGAATGTGTATATAAGAAGTGGACGTAGTCGTCTTAATGTCACCCATTGGTTTGTGGACAGGGGTCTTGAAGCCTCGAGTTTGGCATTTTGGTCTTCGCCGTCTTGGTTTTTTGCAACCAGTGAGCGTAAGTGACCGTATGAGGAAGAGTAACGTAGAGACGCCATATACCACTCTGGTAGAGACCTGTCAATTACGAGATAGCCCCGCCCAAAAGCATATCCCTCTTTATGGTATATTTTAATCTAAATTAACCATCATTTACTAAATGAACATGATGCTGTATTGAAGAAGACTTGAAACTAGAGATTGAGACATAAACTCATGTTTACAATGTTTACTGAGGTAATAAATCAAGAGAGAAGTAGAGTCATTTTCTCATATACTTCTAGTGGGCGACTGTGGCTCAGTGGTGAGCAGGATCGTCCTTCAAAAGGAGAATCGGCGGTTCAATGCTCTGCTAGCCCATGTCGATGTGTCCTTGGGCAAGACACTTCACCCTGATGTCTCCTGTAGCTGTGCCTATGGTGTGTGAATGTTAGTTAGTCCTGATGGACAGGCAGCACCTTGCATGGTAGCCCCTCCCATGAATGAATGGGTGTGAATTATGTCATGTAGTGTTAAAGAGCTTTGAGTGGTCAGAAGGCTAGAAAAGATCTATACAAGTACAGACTATTTACCATTCTATACAATCACATTTCTTTTTGCAACCAGAGGATTCGGCCCCTGCTGGCCAGTAGAAATAATGCAGGTTGAAGGCACCTTCGCATTGGCTTCACTTTTCAGAGCTGGAGGTTGCCGCCTGGAGATAAAACAGTTAACAGTTTAAGCAAGATTATGTACATTTTGAATAATAATTTTGAACTCTTCGTCAACTCTTTCTAACCTCTCGGTTCTCCTTTGTCACGAAGGTGTTTTTGGTCAACAGTACAAACTTGACACAAACCAGTGTCATTGATTTACTTAGCCTCGGTAACCAAGGGAATTCTCCACAGAAGACATTATGCAACTGTTTTCACAGGATGAGTAGAACTCCTCATGATGTGTAAACTGACCTTTATGTGTAAAATCTGTGGAGTGCCCCTTTAAGAGGGTGTGAATGAGCTGGAGAGAGTGGTGCCACAACACTGATGTTTGTTTTAGTCTCTGGATTAGGGAGTGCATGTCGTACTACGCACCGCAAGTGTATGGGAATGTAAATCCATGTCATTAGACCTGCTGGCTCTGACACTCAGCAGATGCAGAACCCCCACCTGAATGACATGTCAGTAAAGAAAACAGTTCACTCCTGATATGTGAGCTTAATTCAAGGGTGGTCTTTGCCCGTCTAGCTCAGACCTAAATCCACAACATGTCAGGAAATGGGACGGCTTCCCTGGATGCATCTTGTTGACATTATATTCTATCGCGACTGTAACATGAAGCTCTGTCAAAACAGGAAAAGGATCAACTGCAAACAGGGACAGGACCCTCAGAGTGCTGCAGGCAGCTTAACATTAGGACCTTTCCCAGCACTCCCACCTCCCGTCTGCAGCCTCCCCACTGGGACTCACATCAGTCACTGGGTCGTTCAAATCTTTAACAGGACAGATTAGGGAGGCCTTTGTGCCGTTACACTCGTATCAGTGACATGCAGTCATTTACAGTGACACAATGCTGGACCAGGTGCTATCTGCTAAAATGGGATTCACACTCAGCTCTGGCATGCGGTTGGACTTTGGTTTGCTCTACATCTCAGTACTCACAAAGTGTCATGCGGCTGGTGTAGAATAGTACGGAAGATACGGCTCATCATTTTTCCTTCATCTAAAATTAGATTTTATAGTGACATGAAAAGACACAACGGCACTGTGGAACCAAACTATGAAAAACTGGCCCAGACACCACTGTCCACATACTTTTGGCAATGAAGTGAATGACTGCTGTTAACATCTGTAAGTAAATACACTGACAACAGTAGCAAACCTGAATACTTTTAATCTTTTTTTCATACTTTCAACTAATTTAACTGTGATCCTAATTCTGATCACAAGGTCACAGTGCAGAGAAGAGTTTTTGCACTAATCACTATCTTTAACGATGGATACAATATACAATATAACTACGTGCAATAACCATGTGTAATGTGAAGAATGATCACCAAACTCTGCAGTTCCTTTTTGGCTTATCGATCTCATCAACCTGGTTTCCAGCAGCAGCAGGCAGCTGTGTTCAGTTCTAAAGCCCTGATGAACCCTCTGTACTCTACCTGCTGAACATAGTGGAGCAGCTAAAGAGACAGATATCTTTCTCAGAAGTTGGTGGAGACCAAAACCGAGCTGAAAGGAGAGTGACAATTGGATTTATATTCATCAGGTGGACACCAGAGAGTCCTTGTCAGGTCTCAAGTCTTTGATCTAGAGACCAAGTTAAGTATCAAATCTTTGGTCACAAGTCTCAAGTCTCTTCTGGTTTTAATGAACGCTCTATTATCTGCTGAATGTCAACTTAACAATAAGAATGTCTGCTTAGAACACTGCATGGCTATATCTGAGGAAATCAAAGCGTGTGCTGTATCATCACTTCTTTATCTATTAGCATACAGTATTAGCATTGATTTGTTGTTGGTAAATTATCTCTTTAAACATGCTGTAGGAATGTAATACGAAAATAACAATGTAAAACTAGAACTGTATGGATATAGACTAACGTTAACTAATGTTAAATCTTAACATTATTGGGCAAGCAATAATAACTAACCTATTCTGTAACGGTTACAGTAGATTTGTATTGTTTAGTTACACTGGGTCTCCAACTAATGACAGCCATTGATCTACTGTACACATACCTTTAGTCTCTCAAACCCAGAGATGCTCACAAGTCATTTTTTGCTAGTCCAAGAAAAGTCTAAAGTCAATGTGTGTGCGATGTAAATTGGACTTGAGTCCATGTCCAGGTCCCCATCCCTGGTGGATGCAGATACAACTCTTTGCTACCTTGAGAAAGGGGGTTGTGACCATGTGATATCCTGCTTTTGCACTCAGCTCCTTGAACATGATCTTACCAGCTCTCCAAGCAAGCATTGTTCATGGGGACAAGCTACAACATGCTCCCCAATGCAAAGGCTGATTATAAGGTGCTCCTCTGTTCAAGGTGCTTGCTGTGTGAGGTCTGTGGTAGGTGTCCTAGACAAGTGTTGGAGGAATGTGGCCGGATAACATCTGAAGCCTGTTTTCAACTACAAAACAGCTACAACACATATCCTCAGTGGGATATAGGGTGAGATAAGTTGAAACTGTATTGTTCCACAAGAAGAGAGGAGTAATAAGGTACTAAGAACCAATAGCAAAAGAGTAAATAGCATGAAAGCAGGCTATGCTTGCAAAAGAAGAGGAGCAATTTAAGGCTCTTTTAGGTGATATTAAAGACAGTTTTAATAGATGGTAATATAGAACTTTCGTCCCCTACGGCTGTTAATAAGTATGGTAACTCCAGCAGAAAATTGAAGTCTCCTGTAGTGGAAAGGCCTATGTGGGGGGTGACTCCATAAAAAGGTCAAAGTTCATGAGTAACATCATGTCATTACTACAGAGAGCCTGTTTGGCCTCAGGGAAAGGCCCACATTTGTTCGTAATGAACATATTTCCTGACAAGCTGAGCACAGAGCAAGTCACGCAGTCCACAAATAGAGACGTGAAACATGCCTGAAGCTGGCCCAAAAATCATTGCTGTTCAAAAATAATGGATAACAACTTTTCATTTTTAGGCAGTTGTCATAAATTAACAGTGTTGGTTGAATCTATCAAATGGCCAGCAGAGGGCGACTCCGTTTGCAAAAAGAAGTCTGGTTGTATCGAAGTCTATGAGAAAATGACAACTTCAGGTTCTGAAGAGTGAAGCCAATGTGGCCAAGTGTCTTAAACTTGCATTCTCTCTCCTGACCACTAGGGGGCGACTCCTCTGGTTGTATAGAAGTCTATAGAAAATGACTCTACTTCTCTCTTGATTTATTCCCTCAGTAAACATTGTAAACATGAGTTTATGGTCTCAATCTCTAGTTTCAAGTCTTCTTCAATACAGCATGATGTTCATTTAGTAAATTATGGTCCATTTAGAGTCAAACAGACCCTAAAGCAGGGGATGCTTTAGGGCGGGGCTACTGTGATTGACAGATCTCTACCACGGAGTTGTCTGGTCTGGGAGTTGTCTGTGTTTTCGTCCTTAGCATTTACAAAATTCAAACAGCTCTTATCATGGCTGCCACTCAGATACTTCTGGGTCAATTCACCAGTTAGGATCCTTCCTAAGAAAGAAACATATTTTTTAACCGCAGCCCTGTTTTTTTACTATCACAGTCCACTAAGTTGTTCATCTATCATCATTTGTTTAATTGTCACAACAGAAACTACATTTGGTTCTTATTAAAGCACTGCTTCTTGAAATGAAAACGTTAGTATTGCCAATAAAACCAACGAATGCAGCTTTTATTGCTTTGAATACAACATCTTTAGATGTTCTCATTTGGTTCCCTCATATGTAGAGGTGTTTGAGGTTTTCCTTATTTGCTTTGTGAATGTTGTGTTTTGCGCTTCCAGTACAGTAATAAAAAATACATTCTTCATGTAAGAAATGCCACACACTGAAATTTGTTAAATTCCTTCACAGCTCCTGACCGATCATGTGAACTGGTAAAAGCTTGGAGACTCATGGCACAATAAAATCATACAACCACAGCAAAATGAAGCTTCTTCTGAAGAGAGCGACATCTTGGATTACTTCATTCTCCATTTAAAGTGTGTTTCTGAAAGCTTTCGTCCAGATCCAGTCCTTGAAAACGTCAGCTTGTGCCTGACAGCGATGGGGTCACAGGGTCAAACACTGGCCTGGACCTTGCTTCCTGTGCTTCTGCTGGGAATGACCTGCCCATCACACGGTTCCCTTGTGAAAGTCAATAAGGGTGTCAAGGTGAAACGGGGTCAGTCAGCCTTCCTCCAGGACGGTGACCTGCAGTTCCATATTCCCCGTCAGAAGGATGCGTGCAAGGTGGAGGTGGTGTTAAATGAGCCCATAACTCAACGAGTGGGAAAAGTCATGCCTCAGGTACTATGGAAAAACCCTTTTACAATGTTACCTTGTGTAGTAAAACCAAATGGAAGGCATGCATTATGCTTCTATAGCACTGTTTGACAGCGAACATGGAGGAAACCATGTAAGGTATTATTAGTGTTGTGGTAATGATGACAAGAGCTCAGTGATGGGTTGAGCAGATTCTATCATGTCCCTACTAAATGTAACCGGTCCTCAGATCCCACTTGTGTATACCCCAGCGCATTAAGCCAAGGTCAAGTGTGAACGCTTTGTTCAGGATATTTACGGTCTGCCCTTCATCCTATACACACCTGGCTTGGAGATATATTTCCATGTCTGCAGCAGCCTATTCTTCAGTGGACTAAAGAGAGGCATTTTGGGAAAGAGAGGGCAGAGGGACCCGTCTATGCTTCTTCCTTTGTCTTCCAGGTTGACAGGCCGCCTCCTCTCTAATGAGTCTGTGCTGACAGATACAGTCATCTGTAGACTGTCCAGAATCAGAGACATTTCTTTTGCTTAAAAGTACAAAACTAAAGTTTAGGATTAAACTTGGAACATTTGCCATTAGATTAGTTCCATATGAGTAGGTGACAATCGAGCCCTTTATATGAAGTATTGGGGCAATTGTAGGTTAAACTTCAGAAACCTTTATTACGAGAAAAACTATAATCAATATTTTACTCTCTTCTAAATAGGCCAAATTCACAGAAATGTCTCTTCACAGTCTGAATGCATATGAGTATGATTTCCTTGTTGCTCAATCTAATTGCAAAGTATAATTTGATTAGGTCCTCCACTGCAGGGAAGCGGTGGGTGGTGTCCGTGGTGCGAAAACATTTCAAATAAAAAAATAATTCTTGTATATTTACGACTTTAATCTCAGAGAATATCCTAGTTATTTCTGCTGAATTTAAGACTTTAATTCAATCAAAGTAATTATTATAATTATTCTTACAATAGCCCGTTTATGCAGTCATACATTTACGCTGTTCAATTAAATTAAATTTCTTTGCAATTTACCTTAGGTTCAATTTTCTGACCCAATCACCAAGTCCTTACTGCAACCCCAGTTTATAATATGTATGTAATTAAAAATGACAGTGGACATTATTGGTCATATGTCAAATCTATGTCAGAGTTGATCAGAAACAAGTCATTAAGAAAATGGTTGGTGGAGACTGGTTAGTAGTTAGTTAGTAGTCTGTTCTCAAGTCATGTATCATCATCTGCCAAATAGCAAAAAACATTTCCTCGTTAGTTTCTTGGGACTGTAATATGAATGTAATTTAGCTTAATTATCGGGGAAATATAAATGTCCTTCAAAGTAAAGCTACTTTGTAACCCAAGTAAATATAAATTCATTATCAATTCATTATTGAACACTTTTTCATCCCCCAAACATATCAATATGTATTTTTGCCTGTGGAAATTACACATTTCATCCTCAGTTGACCTACTGTGTTCTGAATAGAAATCTAGATTACACTAACTGCAATTACAAATCTGGAAGTGTATTGACACTCTATTTAATCCATAATTAGAAATAAATGACATTGTTCTACAAACTTATTGGACATTACTAGGAAATGATAGACCTGTAAATTAATTGATACTTTAGTTTCTGATTTGGTATAAATTTATTGGCAGATAAACCGTGGGTGTAGTTTAAATCTTACATCCGTCAAACCCTGTGGTTTCTTCATGAGAAGACCTATTTGTTTAACCTAAATTAACCTAAAATTAGATTTTGGCTTCCAGTCTAAACATAATGGAAGCTGTTATCATGAACACACTGCATGCTCAAGTGTTAAAGCAAGATTATGTAAATCTTGAAAGAGGAAATAACACATTTTTCCTCTTACAGAGGAAAAGTAAAATTAAAATACAATGTAACCTTGCAACCTTCAATACACTCAGGTGTTTAGTTGTTACAGCCTTACTTGGTCGGGGTAGTTTATGAAGGCTAAATCAATATTGCTGTATAACTTATATTAGTGAATGAGTCAGCTGACTCCTTTGTGTCACCACAATTGTGTCATGTCCAGCAACGGTTAGATAGTCTTGTTACATGTTAACGATGAAGTTAGCTAACCAATGTCCAGGTAGTTCTGCACACCGTAGTCCCAACTCACTCACGTATTTAATCATTTCTTTTTGCAGGTATTTGATTGCCACTATCTGGCTGATGAGGTAAAGTACGTCCATAACGGATGTCCATTGTTAAAGGAGGACACGGTCAAGCTTCGACTATACAGGTAAAACACCTGGATATCCTTCAAATGGGAAGCATGCGTATTGTCTTTCTTTACTGTTCTTGCTGGTGTGGCAGTATTAATTATTATCTTGTGTTTGTTCTGAGCAGGTTCACAGAGACAGAGACACACATGGAGGTGTTTTCTCTCCATGTGGACATTATGGAACCTGAATGCAGCATCATAAAGCTGGGGCCCAAATCCCTGGAGGTTCCTGAATTCTACAGCTTCTCTGATGCCGTGGATGGCAATGTGGTGTCCTTCCATTATGAGCAGCGGTCTAGTCTGGAGTGTAGCATTCATTTGAGTAGCCATGACACCCACCTGCCAGCCCACGGCCAACTGGTCACCGGAGAGCCAGAGAAAGCTACAATAAGAGGGGACGAGCCAGAGAGCTTCATCCCCCTACGCCAACAGCTAGGTAACCTTTGAGACTGCACGGCTGCCGAGGGTGGAGAAACCCCATCCCTAGCTTACCCATAAGTGCATAGGGAAAGAAATCCACCAATAAGAGAACAACAAATTTGATCCAGAAATAAGAGCAACAATCTGGTTAATAACTTTGTAAAGGTGTTAAATAGGGATTGTCGTCCTTTGAGTGCTAATGTATTGCACCAACAGCCTCTATTTTATTCCCTAATTGCAGAACATCAAAAATCAAACTTTAAAGCCCCTAATTTTATGAGACTATAACATATTTCAAATTAGATAGCTCATTGATGGCATATATATGTATATATATATATATATATAAGCTCCTACTCCAAATTATGTAATCTGCAAAATATTAAAGAATGCCCTGATTGGGCAGAATAAATGTTATTGATATAATGTCAGTGGTAATTGACCCCTGTGGAAACCGATTACTGAAATAAACATGGAACTAGTTGAGTCTTCCTTTATCTAGATGTCACACTCAGTAGGTAAAACAAGAATACAAAAAGTCATCTAAAATCTCTCTGTGGTTGTGTCATTATTCAGATAATAAAGCCAGAGCAATGTGTAAATCTGAAGACTGCCTGAAGGGTCTGAAGCTGGTGAAGTTCACCAAAATTCCTTGTGATGACTTCCTTTTGATGGGGCTGAGGTATCAGCACATAGACCCTCCATCTCCAGACGTAGACTACATCGCAATCAGACTGGATCTCAAGGACACCCGGAGTGGCAGCACATATCAGGTCATTTAGCTGTTTTAATACTGAACATTTTTCTTTCTTTCTTTAATGCCAACACTTTTGTATTTCTTTGTTCCTTACTACCCTTACTAGCACTGTGATTTTAGTATTAAAAACTTTGTTTTTATTCAATCTTTTTCTTTATTTTGCTCACAGCTTAAATTTTTTTAGTTCTCATAACCTTTGCTTTTTTATATTGGCACTAAATTAAATACATATTTTGCCATAAATAAATTGACAACTATATAAGACATTTTGTTTAAAGTACATTGTGTTTTTCTGTGTAGTCTGAACAGGCCTGGATTCCCGTGCATATACTCGGGGCATTGCCCAACCAGCTGCCCAAACCGTCCTTCATGTCCATGTTCATCCTTGAAGTGGACCAGTTCATCCTCACTCCACTCTCCACTGCCACACTAGACACTGAAGACGAAGAAACTCCCAAACAACTTTTGGTTTTCAACATCACCAAACCGCCCGTGGACGGCTTCATCACCCATCTGTCCGATCATACTCGCCCAATCTCCTCCTTTACATGGCTCGATCTCAATGACATGCTCATTGGGTATCAACCTCCGAACTCCTCAAACACCCAACGCAGGAATTACGAGGTAGCACTTCCCTTTCTTATACCATTATCTTACATATACAATTAATTTGGTTTTATCAGTGGTTTCTGAAATAGTCGTTATCTTCCTATACAGGTCGAATTTGAGGTTCATGATTTTTTCTTTGAGAAGAGCCCATCAATGACTGTTCACATGTCTGTAAGGAATGCAGAGACGAATGCACCCAGAGTGTCTTGGAACATGGGTATGCTAGCATCACATTGCTATTAATACAGCTTTAAGACAGCATTAGGCAAGGTTTCTATGTGAAAATTCAAATAGCATAAAAAAGCTAAAAGCTGTGAGACCAAAGAAGAAATAATTTCCATGAAAATGAGTGTGTACTGTCTGCAGAGTTTATATATGTTCTCTGAACACAGAAAGCTGGGCACGCCGGCATTAGAACTTTTAGCCCTTTGGTCTTTTTGCTATCTTTCAGAATTAGTCTTTGCATGTACAGTATATTTAGCTAAATAGCGTTGCTAACAACAATTTGTCTTATAGGCCTTAGTCTGTTGGAAGGTCAGTCTCGGCCAATAATGTGGGAGCAGCTTCAGATTGTGGACAACGACAACCTGAATGCTGTTCGCATCATCACTGTGGACGGCCTGCAGCATGGACGGCTCACTGTCAGAGGTACGGACATGACAACTGCCAGTGGACGCAGACAAAATTACATCGTCACTTCAATCTGGTTGTCTGAATTTGATTTCTAGCCCGCTGAGGCTAAAATCTATCTGTCTGTGGTGCAGATATGCTAACCCATTATGAGCTGGTGCATCATCAGGCAGTGTACAATCAAACCATAAGGCAACAGTGACTAGGGCTGAACAATGTTTTGATTAAATTGCTACAGGGATACACAAGAGTTAAAGGGAATTGATGTCTACTCAGGTTGTCAATGATGGGAATAGTTCAACCAAAGAAAGATGTTCCCTTTGCAGGTTGTTTCATTTAGAGTGTTTTAGTAGCATGTAAGAGCAAAAATATCTTGTATTTAACATTTAAAAAGCAAAGATTACAGGATACCCTGAAAGAGCAAAACCTCCTATCTGAAAAATGCACTTTTTTGAGAATACAAAAAAAAATTGTTGTTTTCTTGCTTAATGCTATTTGTTAAGGATACCCAATACAAAAAAGAAGAAAAAATAATAATATACAAAGTGCCGATAGGAGGTTATTCACACTTTTCCTGGATAATTCTGCAGACAGGAAGTTTTGCACTTTGGCCATCGATAACCAACTTTTTTTTTTAATCCAGGGGGAAAAGGATTCATGTTCACTGTCAATGACATTAAAGCAGGCATGGTTCGCTATCACCACGACGACAGCGACTCCACCAAAGACTTCATCATCTTCCGCATCACCGACGGCCCCCATCAGACCCGACACAAGTTCCCCATCAAGATCCTGCCGAAGGACGACAGCCCTCCGGTCCTCATCACCAACATGCTGCTGGAGGTGTCTGAGGGCCAGATGGCTTTACTGAGAGGCTCCACCCTCCAGGCTTCAGACATGGACTCCAGCGACGACTACATCCTCTTTAACATCACTCGCCCCCCACAGGCAGGGGAGGTTATGAAAATGCCAACATCAGGGCTCACAGGTCAGACAGATGGTTTTTACTTTCTTATTTTACCTTACATGGAGTTTGTTTTATTTAATAATCAACACGTGTCATGTTTTTGTTGGTTTAACCCAGGTTATCCTGTCAGCCACTTTCTGCAGAGGGACCTGTCTCAGTCCATGGTTTACTATCGACACCTAGGAAACGAGGTGTTTGATGACTCCTTTGAGGTGGTGCTGTCAGATTTCCATGACCCCCCCAACCTGTCAGAGCCTCAAGTGGGTAACAGTAACATATCTCCAGAATAATCAAAATAGTCATTTTGTGAGTAAATCAAAGACAAGAAACGGGAACACCATTTGAATTTAAACTCAATGATGATAGAGACATCTACATAATATTTCACTAACTGGCCCTTGTGAGGTCTACTTTTTTTTCTACAATATTGCAGTGTAGAATTGATCAAATCTGATCAAATTAATATATTTTTTATTGTTATGCTTGTTACAATTTCCCCAATTTCAATGTAGAATGAATTAATCGTCTAAATACTGCTCAAATACCTTTTCCACGTTGACAAGAGTCAGTCTAATATTGTGACAAACACTGACAATATTGACATTTCACATTCAAATGGTCAGATTTAAGAAACAATATGAACTCCAGATAGTAGCTCAGTTTATTTGATATATTTCTAGGTGGCTACTTGGCTTCAAAACGACACCATAAGCCCTTAACACAGAAGTATGAATTAGCTTAGAGGTCATGCTTGCAGCTCTGTGAGCTGTACATAGACTCAGTGGTGCTTTGAGCTAAATGCTAACGTCAGCTTGCTAACATAATCACAATGTCAATGTTAACACGCTGAGGTTTCGCAGGTGATGTTTATCATGTTCCCCATCTTAGCTAACATTAGCTAATTATTACTAAACACAAAGAACAGCTGAATATCTATACAACATGTTGTGGCAATCCATCTGCTGTCAACACATTTGACTAAAACGAAACCTGAAGATTACGAAACTCATGGGAACCATGATTTGCAACAAATTCCATAATAATCCATTCAATAGTTGCTGAGATCTTCAATCATGAACCAAAGTGGTGGAAAACTGACCCACCAACTGAAATTGCTTTCCCTTGAGCTATGTTGCTTGCATGGCTAAAAAAGTCAATGAAAAAATCTATGGGAATAAAGTCCATAGTCTAGGATTCAAAAGTACTACTTTGCAATGAAATTTCATAACGGATCATGATTTCTGATTCAGTGATCCATATGCTTGTGGTGCAGGTGGTGGTGGTGCACATAGAGCCTGTTCCAGACCAACCACCTAAAGAGGTTCCTGGTTCCAGTCGGTGTCTTGTGATCAAAGAAACAGAAGTGGTCCATATAACCCGGCAACAGCTTCACTTTGTAGACCAGGAGTCTCCAGACAGTGAGCTTACATACACGGTTACTACTACACCTTTCTACGCTGGTCCTCACAGGTTAGTATGCCTCACCTTCAGAGAACACAGTGGACACCAAACAGTGGGAAAACATTCAGTCTGAATTTTGTGCTGTTGTCTTCATGAGCAGCAGTCCAGATGCTGGGAGGTTGTTCTTAGTCGACAGCATACCCAAATTCACCAAAGACTCCAATGCACCGGTGCTGAGGCTCTTCACACAGGTGACTCTTCATGGTTTTTTCAGGAAAGCATTATAGCTACATGCATTGAGACTAGCTCACAAAAAAGATATCCATTTTATTTTTTTCTAGCATGCAGTGAACTTCATGAAAGTAGCCTACATGCCTCCAGTCATGGACATCGGCCCTTACCCCCAGTACATCCAGTTTGTTCTCTCTGTAACCAACCTCCTGGGCAAAACCGTCACTGGGATCTGCTTCAACATCACTGTGGTGCCAGTGGACAACCAGCCGCCACAGGTGGAAATGAAAGTTTTTATTGTAATGTATTTAATGTATTGTTACCTGATTGATTGTGTGTGGATGTGTATAAATATAAGTGTTTGTATGTTCTGTTTCAGGTTATTACCAACCCTCTGACTGTAGATGAAGGAGGGCAGTGCTGGCTCGGCCCTGAACACTTGGCGCTGTCAGACGTGGACTCTGTGGAAGAAGCCCTGCAGGTGGCACTCCAGAGGGAACCGCAGCATGGAGCTCTGCATCTCGGCAGCCTCCTGCTGAAACCGGGCCAGGCTTTCACTGTGCGAGACCTAAAAAGCCTTAAAGTTAGGTCAGACATCCTGCTTCCGTTGTTTCATGTGGGCATAGAATTTATTGTATTCTTCTGACACTGTGTCAACAAAGAATTGATCACCCAAGGGCCGTTGGATTGCGTTATGGTCTACAGTTGTATCTAATAAACAGGTCACTTAGTATACATCTGGGGACAGTTGTAGTGGTTTTGGCTCAAAGCTGCATGAAGTGATATCTGACCAGTAGAGGGCCGAACAAACACAGCCTTGGTATCAAGGCTAACGTGTTAGAAATCAAACTGCTACATATTTTTCACAGGAGTTGGTGGAGACCAAAACAGAGCTAAACGAAAAGTGAATATTGGACTCATTCATATTCACATTCATCAGATTGACAGAACCAAGACTCCAATAAATGCTAATGTTACTCTGTGTCTGGTAAATATTTATTAAAAAGTTAATTCAAGTTGTGTGCTATTAGAATAGTTTTTTATATACCAAAAGAACAAAAAGGCCGACAGCACCATTACTAAGACAAGCAGTGTTCACAGTACATCTCGTCTTAAACTCAGGCCCCAGGTTAAGAATAATACCATCTCTCATAATCATAAACCAGGTGGAAAAGCATAGTATCAGTTCATCCCCGTGTGAGCCAATAGATAAACGTTTCTTCGAATCCCGATACTTGCCAAGTGTCATCAGCTGAATTAAATTAGGATGGACAGTGAGAGGTAGCTAAGTAATCAATTATCAAAGCTGATTGGAGCAGATTTATTTTTACCCTTTGACTTTAATTATTGTTATTATTATTATTATTATTATTATTATTATTATTAATAATAATAATAATAATAACTTTATATATATAAAATTATAACATAAATGATCAAATAAAGCAGTAGAAACACGACATAACATAAAGCCAGTCTGTAAAAATGGGTTTTAAGAGGTGATTTCAAAGAGATTACTGATTCTACGAGCCTTATCTCCTCAGGCAGGCCGTTCCAAAGTCGAGGGGTCCTGATGGCAAAAGCACGGTCACCTTTAGTTCGAGCCTCGACTTTGGAACAGTTCAGATCCATGTGAGGATCTAAGGCTGCGATCTGGCTCATACGGTTTCAACATTTCCTCTATATATTTTATGTTTATATATTTTGCGCTTTAAAAGTGATCAATAAAATCTTAAAATCAATTGTAAAACAAACAGGAAGCCAGTGGAGAGAAGCCAGGATTAGGGTGATGTGATGTCGTCTGTTAAAACCAGTGAGAATTCAAATTACAAACATGTTTATTTCATCAATCAAAAAATCTTAATTTTGTTTGTCATTTGTCAAATCAGGTACAATCACGACAGCTCAGAAACTGTAGAGGACCACATTGAATTCACAGCGACAGATGGCTCCAATTCAGTCAGCTTCGTCCTGCACGTGAAGGTAATAAGAAATGGATTTACATTGTTGCTCCTTCTTTGCAGTCAGAAAATGAGTAAAGTGAAAACGGTACCGTGAATCGTTTAGCTCGCAGTGACCTGCATGTCGTCTCCAGGTGTTGCCCATCAATGACGAGGTGCCAGTGTTGGTGGCTGGTTTGAAACCGGTTCTCAGCTGTGCAGAGGGACAGGAAATCCTCATCACAGCTGAGTACATCTACGCTACTGACGCAGACAGCGACAACAGCAGCCTGGCCTTCCTGATCGCACGGCAGCCTTATCATGGCGTGGTTCTCCGGAACTCCATCGTGGTTGATCGCTTCATCCAGGCCGACATCACTGCGAGGATCATCACCTACAAGCACACAGGTGGGCAGCGCAGAGTGGGCTGAAGGCTGAAGTCTTTACTACTACTCTGTCATTATCATTTACATTTTGTGAGCTCCCTTCTTATAAAATGTCCACTTTCAGCAGCTGCAGTACAAAAGTATCTGTACTTTACATCTGTTTCCACATCCAAGGAGCCATATTGAAGCCCACGTTTGCTCTTTCTTTAATTGCACAGCATTATTTATCCATCTTTATATTATAGAGTGCATTTTCATGATCTATTCTTGATATAAAATAATAGGAAAACATATTAACTTGCTGAATTATTGTTTAACGTCCTGGTGACCCTTGCCTGATACTGAATGGGTACTTATTTATATATAGGCCTATATAGTTGCATCATTCTACCGTATGACTGAGCTCAGTCTCATCATTCAGAGCTGTTCATATTTCTTTTTTCAAAACACCTGGATGTGTAACATATACAGTCAATATCTTGAAGAGATAAACAAGTAACAACCTAGTATCTTTCTCTAAACGTACTTCTCATGTTTGTGGTTTTAGGACTGGAGATTGGACTCACTCCTCGCCATGACACCATCACCTTTGTTATATCTGATGGAGAAACAGAAAACTCTGCTTCATGCTGCGGTGAAGAAAATCCCACCAAGACCAGAGACATGACTCAACTACGGCACAGTCTGCCTGTGTATGACCTCCAGATCACAGTGTTTCCAGTCGACAGCCAACCCCCTTCTCTAACAACAGGTGGGTCATTTTAAAATGGTGTCCAGGTATACTTTACTTCACTCTTTACACTGTAGGCTAAGTCTACACCTCCATTACTTATCATTTTCAATGGAGAAATATTATCATGTCATAGCAGTAGAAACACAGGTGTAATTAAATCCACTATTCATTGCTGTGTATTATTGCTGTGTATTATTGCTGTGTATTATTGCCATGAGAGAGGTCTTTTAGCACAAAGGTGTTTTTAATCTGTTGATATCTGTGACTAATTAAATTGAAGCAACATGTGTGACATATAAACTTACATCAACATTTTAAGAAGTCAGCAGTTATGCTGATTTATTTTAACTAAGCGTTGATGTTGTGTGAATTAACTAATTAGCTAATTTGTTCAATTTATTTATTTTGTTTTGTTCAAACGATATATTTACTTACATTTTAGTTTTGCAGTACCATAATAACAGATAGCTTCTCCTATCCACATAAACCTGTATGCACACTTAGCATTTAGCTAGCAGCTACATTTGAGTTTTTACGGAATTTATGGGAGACCAAACAGAGTTAACTTAACAGGTGGACACAAACATGACTCCAAATGCATTCTAATGTTGTTTCTTTAAAATATTTCAATAAGCAAGTGTTTGCCAAAGCTATTGTGTTAGCTTGTTAACTTAATAAACTGATGCGGGTGGCTTACAATTGTTGCGGAGCTCTACTTAGCCCAAATGGCCAAAAATGTAATTCATTCAGGAATGCAGTTTACAATTGTAACATATTTTTTTAAATCAACAGTGGTTTGAAGGACTAGTTTGTGAAAGTTGTCAGGGAGTTGTTTTTTAGCCTCTTTTAGCTTCATGTCTAATATTTCTCAGATGCAGGAGAATACTAAAACAAAGAAGAGTTTAAAATAGACTTCACTTCAGCAGGAAGCTCTTTGTTAACTGTAAGCCAGCCTATAGTTTATTCTTCTCAGTACACTAAATGGAGGCCTTAAAAGGATAAGGCTCATATGAAACTGCACTTATGCCTTGTGTCAATTTAGAGATATAAAAACAAACACCACAAAAAATATATAATTTAGAGACTTTACAAGACCAAAGCAAGTAAAGCACACGAATTACCTGAACAAAACCTGATAAATAGAAAATAATTTAAAGATTAAAATAGTTTAATTTAGCCCATGATCAATATTAATACTGTGGTTATGTGGTTAAACATTTTGTCAGTTAAAGTTTTTTTTAAAGCATGATGTTTTTAGCATGACTTGTGCTTTTTGTTTGTTTGTAGGTGACATCTTTACAGTGGATGAAGGTGGGTCTGCCCCGATAACTGCATCTCATTTGAAGGCCTCTGATGTGGACACTGTTCTGGACAAACTGGTGGTCAGTCTCATTTCATCGCCCCAGTTTGGCTACATAGAGAATGTCCTGCCCAGTCCTGGCTTTGAGAAAAGCAACACGGGCATAAGCATAGGTAAGCATTATGATTTTTATATATATATATATTATCATCAGAAAGAGGAAACAAATTTGTTTTTCATGTGTTTCCTGTCTAACCTCCCTTTCCCCAGCTTCCTTTTCATACAAAGACATCATTGACGGTCATGTGAACTACGTACAGTCCAGACACCAGAGGATGGAGCCCACAGCTGACCAGTTCATGCTCTGTGTATCAGACGGCAAACTCAGCTCTGCCCATGTCCCCTTCTACATTATCATTAACCCGACAAACGATGAGACCCCACAGTTTGTGGCTCGGAACATCACAGTAAGTTTCTGTGGTCCGTCTCACTACTGATCCGATTTTGTTGGTCCAATGTTCATTGATGTCCTTCTGTGATGAGGTACGAGAAGGAGAAAGGAAGCAGCTGGACTCATCCGTCTTGCATGCGGTGGATCTGGATGTCCCCAAGGACAGCCTGCTCTTCAGCGTGGTCAGAGCCCCGCAGCACGGCAGCATCGTCTCCCACGGCCGTGAGACGTCAGCCGGCAAGAGACGAGAGGCCCGTCCTCAGTCCCCTGTGGTGGACTTCACAATGACAGAGCTTTCAAATGGTACTTCTTACATGGCAGTGCTAAGCCTTGTTTCACTCATAGGACTGAAATGAAGAACAAAGTGGGAGTTTAGGTCACTGATTATTAATCTGTGTAGCTGTAGTTAAGTCTCTGGTTTAAGTCATCTTAGTGCTAATGCTGCATTCAAGTACAATGGGAAAGATGATATTTGAGTTTCCCAGTGGAAACTACGACTTACTTCATCTGTCAGATATTAAAAGGAAAATTCTGTGTTTAATCAAGCTGCTCAGTCTTGTTAGTTTGACAATCATATATAACAGTCAAACTAACAAAACGTGAGTTATGATACAGTCATACTTTACCACTACGACATGTGGGGACAGATACAGATTCAGATTCAGGAACACTATAAAATGATGTTGAGAGAGATGCAACTCAGTAACAAGTAAGTAGAAAGTCCAAACACAAGATAACTAACTAGGTTAGACCACGCTGCCGTTACATAGCTGCTAACGTGCACAAAACAACTTCCACCCCTACACTTGTCTAGTCTCTGTCTTCTCTGTCACGCTATATTCATAATGAAGGACTAACAGCCTGTGTACTACCAGCAGTGATTTAGATGTTTCTCTTGCTCCCTGACAGCCAGATAGCAGCTTTACTGTATGTCATATCATCATAACAGTTTTGTCACCACATTGTTTTCTTTTCATGTAAATATAGAGTTTGCAGAATGCTCAGTCATCAAAATTGGTTCAAAGTCATGGATATACTAAATCTGAATGAAGCCAGATCCTTACTGACATAGTTTGTAAAACAACATTGTTGTTGTTTTTATTTGAATCAGCGGAAAAAGTTGACTGGTGATAAGTTGTGATGAATTCCAATTTCTACAAGTTTCAGGATTCTTATGTCACCGACAACAAAATACTGACATGTGCCTTTCAATTGAATAATCAGTTTTCATCCCATCAACCATTGTCCACGTGCCCACGTCCAGCACTTTGAGGGGGATGAGGGTATCAGAGAGAGTGCAGGGGCAGAATATGACAGTCTGGTCTGCCTGACTTGTTGATCTTTCAGAATCCCTGGCTCTGAAAGACCAGTAGCCTAACTGAGCTGTGTGTCAATAAATCCATGGTACTGTCCGTGGTGCTGAAGTAGCAGTCGGAATGGAGTCCCGCCCTTCTGACAGATTCTACTTGGATCTATGATATTCTCTAAACTTGAGAACCAATACAGAACCAAAGGAGTCGTTGATTGGACGGTTAGCTAGTCGAGGGTGAACGGAACAGACCAGGTCTGTCCCCCCGTTTAAAATGAACATCGCCTGCTATAATGGCAGGAAATAAAACTGATAATAAATCTGTATGATCATTGCGTTTAGGTATGGATCTGATGTACATGCACGATGACTCAGAGAATACGGAGGACAGTTTCACCATCCAGTTGAGTGATGGCAGGCACCAACTCCAAAGACAAGTGATGGTTAAAGTGCTGCCAGTCAACGACGAGGAGCCGCGCGGCATCAGGTAACATCTTCACTACAGTTCCTGCTTAAAGTCAGTCCTCACATACCTGTGGGACTGGACTTTGTCTCAATCCGCTGTCCCTCAGGAACAATGGACTGGAGGTGGAGGTGGGAGAAACCAGGCTTATTTCCAGCATTGCACTGTTTGCACAGGACGGTGACACTCCTTCTTCAGAGGTCATGTACGTATTTGACAGTGTTCCCACCCAAGGACTACTTCAGCTTAAGGTTGGTGCAGTGCCGTCCAAAGTTAAAGACACACACTAGATATTGTGATATTATGTCCCCTGTCAGTTCAACTGTGTAGGATTTAGGAGATATTAGTGGGGCAACTGTTGCTCAGTGCTAGAGCAGGGTCTTCCTTCAATCAGAGGATCGGTGGTTTTGAAATGTAATATAGTATTCGTATCTATGTTTTTGTTAGTGTATAATCAATTGAAGTATCGTTTTTTTTCATTGGCTTGGAATGAGCCCTTAATATCTTTATAGGGTGCTAGTCCGTCATGTTGCACTGCCATGTTTCTACAGTAGCCCAGAGCAGACAAACCAAACACTGGCTCTAGAGAGACTTTTTATGTCACCTGAAGGCCAACGTAGTTCTACGCTACGCTTAGAAAGGGAGTGGTGAGCGCAGGGGTATGCAGTTGGTTGCAATCTGCAACCTCACCACTAGATGCCACTAAATCCTACACACTGGACATTTAAGTGATGGGAATTATTAACAATAGATGAATGACTATTTGCAGTGCGAAAGCTGTCACTTATAAATATGAACCCACAGAGAAGTATCAACAACTCTGCAGTTCCATTCAGCTCTACTGAGCTTTTACCTCTTTAAGCTCATTATTTTGGTTTTCAGGCCAACAAACTTCACTCTCATCAACCTGGTTTCTGGCGGCAGCAGGCAGTTGTTTTCAGTGAAAAGGCTCTTTAAAATTCACTGTAATGTACATAGTGGAGCATTTAGCAGCTAAAGAGACAGATATTTCCCTAAGACTTGGGAGAGACCAATTTTGGTTAAGAATAGTCAGAAAGTTATCGGACAGAATAATTCCTATACCTGTGCTGCTCATCAGTAGCTTTCACTGTAAACACTGCGGTGACACTGGGAGGTGTTGTGCTCCTGTCTCAGGAAGGTCAGGACTGGAGGACACTGACATCGGGGACAAAATGCTCCCAGGAGATGGTGGACATGAACCTCCTGCGCTATGTGAACACAGGCCTGCCCGGTGCTCAAACACAGGACTTCTTTGTCTTCTACTTGTCGGATGGAAAGAATCAATCGCCCCGCCAGCACTTCCACATCTCTGTCAAAGATCTGGAAAAAGGTACAGGAATTCACTCTATACTTCTTTATTAGTCATAGGTTTGGTCCACTTGTGATGTGCTTGTGACTGCCCGGCCACACCGTGCTCCCCTGCCCTCTGATAATTCAAACAGATGGGGCTCCACTTTTAACTTAGCCTCTAAATGTCTCCTCAAACGTGATTTTCAGGAAACATTGCCATGTTTGTGAAGCTGGCGAACGTTAGCCGTGGAGACCGCGTGATTCTCACCACGGACGTGCTGTTGGCCACCGACGGCACAGAAAAGCCAGAGGAACTTCTGTACATCATCACCAACCCTCCGGCTCACGGACACGTAGAGTACATCAAGCATCCGGGACTAGTCATCTCCACCTTCAGCCAGATGGATATAGCAGCCAACCTTGTGGCCTACGTGCACGACAATCGAGCCACCACACCCACGGAAACCTTTCAGTGAGTCTGGAAGCTATTTGGATTATGAATTCCCATCATTAATTCCTCACATGACACAGTTTTGATGTCACAGTTGTTGTACGAGTTTAAGAATTACAAAATTCAGAATTGGATCCTATGCTAACTACATGGCACAGTAATAACATTAACGGTATTCTGTTATTTCTACATAATGTATTGACATTATTATTTACAGTCAAGATGTAATTAGTCAGGATAGCCATGACAAATAAATCTCCCTCCTCCTGTCATCCCTGGCACAATGTTAACACAATAATAGCTTAGCTGAAATACCATCAGCCCTCAAGCCTTTTCCTTGCCATAACCTGAAGAGGAACTTGGCCTTCCTTGTGTCGTCACTGTAATGTGCTTCATCTTTATAATTTTCCCTGCTCTGTTCGACTGTCGGCTGCCAGACTCGAGCAATTGTGCTTGTCCTAGTTGCCCTTGCCCAATTCATATCAACAGTACTGCAAGAACCCCTCAACAGTGTGTGGAGCCTGGATTTAGTACCACCTCCTGTCATGACGACATTTAGTTCCAATAACGGTTCTTGGGGCTGACCAAAGAAGAATGGAAACAAGAGCAGAGCCACTGGCAATAGACTCTTCTACAGTTTGTTAAATATGATAACGTACGTAAGTGTGCGCACACAGTTTGGCAATGGAAGTACGAGTGCAGTATCTTGTCAGCTTGTCCAGCTCTTCATCCGGAATAATCTAATAATCTAGTAATCAGCACACCTGCTCCGAGATCAGTTGTGTAGGTTGGGCACACTCACATCAGCGACTGTGACTCAGTGGTGAGCAGGGTCGTTCTTCAATCAGAGGATTGGCGGGTCGATCCCTGGCTCCGCTAGCCCATGTTGATGTGTCCTTGGGCAAAACACTATTGTATTCTGAGAAAAGTTCCGGGGAGACAAAGGACTTCTTGGAACAAAAGTTATAATAAAGCATATTTAATAAAGTGAAAAGCGTTGTGATAACAGAGTAAAAATCTCAGCTGAGGGTTCATAAGCCAATGGCAGGCCACAGCCCCTCAACAGCTGCCCGAAAAAGCAGCCTGCGAGAGTTATCTGTCTGTGCGCATTGACCAAAGAGAGCCTCGAACTGACCAGTACATTTGATAATATAGTCCAGTAAAAATATCCATCGTCGCCTCTCATTGGCTCAGTTTTGCAGCGTGGATTTGGTTAAAGTTTTATGGCTGTAGAATTGATGATTTCTGTTGGTTTAGAGTCAGTGCATCGCCTCTTCCAGGCTTACCGGCACTTGAAGTCATCTCTCCTCCCTCTCGTATAGTTGAGCTGAACAACGCCCCTCCAGGGGAGTTGCTTATCAGTTTTATTGGGGCCTGGTAGTGGCCTCAGTCTCCTGAAATCCCCTCTCTCTCTATCACATTCCTTATTTACTGGTGTAAGTCATATTATATTATTACAACCTAACAATAGCTTTAAATTTATGATAATACTCAACAACACTTAAATGTCTCCCGTAGCTGTTCTACGGTGTGTGAATGTTGTATGTTAACTACTCCTGACGGGCAGGTGGCATCTTAGCCCCTCCCATCAGTGTATGAATGGGTGAATGATGTCATGTAGTGTTGAAGAGCTTTGAGTGGTCGGAAGACTAGAAAAGATCTGTACAAGTACAGGTCCATTTACCAACATGACAAAAGACTGTCTAGTAAAGAATATTTGATAACTGATTCATAGTAGATTTCTGACAGTGATCACATTTGTTCAGAAGCCTAACATCAAGTCTGCTGTATGTTTTGCCAGGTTTGTTGTGAGTAACGGTAAAACCAGCCGAAACGGAAGCTTTGAGATCGCAGTGGAAATGGTGGACCGCATCCTGCCATCTCTGTCCTCCAACAAAGGCCTCTCAGTTCCACAAGGCTCCTCTGTGATCCTTGGTCCTGACTGCCTGGTCATGTCTGACCCCGACACTCCCCCCAGCGCCCTGACCTTTGTCCTTCTCCAGCCGCCACAGTACGGCAGGCTGCTTTTAGAAGGAACCGCACTAACTGCTGGCTCCAACTTCACCCAGAGAGACATACAGGAGCTGGAGGTAACTTACAAACATGACGGGGGGCCGTCGCAGATCGACCGATTTGCCTTTACTGCCTCTGACAGCACCAAACGGGGTTTCCTGCTGGACGGGCAGCTATACACGGAACCTGTGTTCTTCACTATTCAGGTAGGTAAAAACTAACATGAGCCACCTACTGGTCATACCAGAAAGAAATACCAAATAAGCTGATCAGCTACACTGGTTTACGTGTAGCTGATGTTAGCACGTTGAACAAGACAACATAAATGTTATGGCTAGGGCCGTGAAGTAATATATCAGAAATTAAAACTGAAAACTTCGATGGCAACATTTGATTTTAGTGAATTTTATTAAGCAGCAGCAATTCATTTCATCCCTTATCAACTGTTTTTCAAAAGGTGGCTCAGTGGTAGAGTGGGTCATCCTTCAATCAAAAGATCGGCTGTTCGATCCACTAGTCCATGTCCATGTGTCCTTGGGCAAGACACTTAACTCCAAATGATGCCGTAGGCTGTGAATGGTCCTGATGGGCACATGGCCCCGTGCATGGTAGCTCCTCCCATCAGTGTGTGAATGGGTGAATGATGTCATGTAGTGTTAAAGAGCTTTGAGTGATCGGAAGACTAGAAAAGAGATGTACAAGTACAGACCATTTACCATATACATAAGAATAAATAAATAACAATAAGGGAAAACTAAAATAGGCAACCCTTTCACTCTTAGGTTTAGGTTGTACAAAAACAGAAACAAAACACAAATAATAACCACCAAAGTTTTCTATTTTGCCATCAATTAATTTCTTGTCACAACCATTCTTCACGTTAACTCCTTTGACAGGTACATCTATTATTTATATATATTTATTATATACTCATGGTTTTTTAATGCCTTACAAATGAGTAACTACAACAGAAAAATAAAGAATAACATTTTTAAAATCTCCTTTCCACTCATGATGAAAGCCTACCGTTACTTGAATGACAAACACAGTATGATTATATGCAAAAGGATAATCTTATATATTTACCCAATAGGACTTTAGCATTCCAACTTCCATGTGGCCTTTTTACATTAAACAATAGAAGGTTTTTACACTGAAACTACAGAACTGTTACCTTCTCAAAAATAAGTTAAAACAGTATAAAACTAAACTTTAAAGTAGCAAAGGAACTGATGCATTACATCTTGTAAAATAAAACTTGATCCAAAGATAAAACTCTCCAGCTGTGTGTGGCTGTCACCAGATGTATAGTCAGTGTATCAGTGTGCTAAAATAGTAACATTTGTGTTTATCATATGGGCTATGTCACACCATTTTACAAGTCCAAACTATCTTTTCAATAATGTTCATGTTCATCAATGTTAATCCATTTCTACCTTAATAACAGACCATAAATGTTTTCAGATCAAGCCTCTGGATAAGTCGTGTCCTGAGGTTGTGAAGCTGCTTCCTCTTTGGAAAGCAGAGCCTCTGGGCGACGGACGACACGGGATCTCTGTGTCCTCTCGAGAGCTGAAGGCCCGAGACAGCGACAGCAGGGCGGAGGAGCTGATCTTCTGCATTGTGCGACAGCCCTACTTTGGTTACCTGGAAAACATGACCACAGGTCGAGAAATGACTTTTATTTACACCTGAATCACAGCTTAGTTTGGAATGTAAAAATAAAGCTTGTGTTTGCGCTTGCAGGTGGTTTTGTACCTCAGCGCTTCTCTCAGATGGAGCTGAACAAGAAAACTATCGCCTACATCATCAACCCAGACAGGGAGTCTCTCTCAGACAGCCTGGAGTTCACAGTGTCGGATCCTCTAGGGAACACGGGGGCCCCTCACATGTAAGAAAAACCTCGTAACACGGAGTCCTATGACGTCTTAGAATCCACAGTTCAGTCTTCACCGTGCTTGATCGTGCTTTGCAGACTTGAGTTCAGCTGGTCCAGCGTGGAGCTGTCTCAGCCCGAGTACTCTGTGTGTGAGGAGCAGGGAGCCGTCTCGCTGGACATCATCCGCAAAGGAAACCTGGCCGAGTCTTCATACATCACTGTCAAGGTCTGCAAGCCAGTAGTGATCAAAACTGCTCTTAACTCACTTTATACGTACACTGAACTCATCAGTCATTTGCTGCTTGGCCTTTTTCTTGCAGATTTTCAGACTTCTTTCTGTGTCATGTTTCTTTATCATAGGTGAAGGAGGTGACTGCAACAGCTGGAAAAGACTTCCTCACAAGCCCTTCTTCCCTCATTCAGTTTGATCCAGGTAGAGTATGTCCTCATTGATGTAGAAAGCTTGCGTTATGTTTTTTATTATCACAAGTTTGACAAATAATGTCTGGTTTATGCCTCATGGTTATACTCAGCCTGTAGAAGCCTTATGTGGCTTTGCAGTAGCTTTGTCCAGTCTGAGATGAGTACTGATGAGGTCCTCGGGGGAGGTTTAGGCTTGAAGACTATTTAGTTCCTTTGTCTGAAGTGTAGGATCCAGTGTTGTGGGTGCTTGACCCATACCAGTGATTCAAACTCAGGAAAAGTCCGTCTTTTGTTGTTGTTTTGATTGAGAGTCCCCAAGCTGCAGAAATACCGTGCGTTTATTGTTCACAACAACTAAAACAACCATAATTAATTTCAGTTATTTACGGTGTGCTATGAAATCAAAGCCACAACACATGAGACCTGCACCAGCTCTTGGAAAAGGTTGTGATGGTCCTGTATTTGTAGGAGTGTCCAAGAGGAGCTGGCAAAGCAAGATCCTTCAGGATGAGCTTGAGGAGGCGGTGGAGGTGTTTGAAGTGCTGCTGGTCTCCCCTGAAGGCTCCGTGATCGGCAGCATCAACAGGGCTCGAGTCACCATCAGGGACTCGGGAAGCGGTAAAAATAAAACATAGCTGTTTATTTTTAACATAAGATATACCTATAAGATACTTTGCAAGGTTGCATCACTTCTTTTCCATTCCTTTTTTAAGTGGCTACTTTTAAAGAAAAACATTTTACATTGAATACTGATTTGACTGTATGTAGTGTCCTGTAAAACCTCACCACCAGAGCATAGTATTTTTGTAACAAGATGATTAAAAACGTTGTGATATTTATCTAAAGACACTACTGTGACTGTTAAAACCTCAAACCCCACAGGACAGCCCAGGCTGCACCAGGATCAGGAGGCTCCTCTTCTTGTGGGGAAAGAGGTTCGGTCAGACACGTACCCCCAACATGGATCCATTCAGCTAGAGAAGCTGCCCCTTGGCACCGAATCAGTGATCTGGACCCGTGGAGACAGCATCTCCAGGCCCGGAGCACATGTCCCAAAAAAGAAACTTAAAGTTATGGGCAACCCAAAGTCTGTAAGTACCTTTTCTTGCTCACCTCTTCCTTCTCATCCTGACTTTGTTACAGCTTAAACCTATCTATAAACTGTTACTGCTTCCTCTTTCAGATTGCCCCCTCATCAGTTTTTAACAACGGGACAGACATCGTTTACACGGTAAGCAGCAGCTGATGCTCACTGACCCAACCGTACAGTCAGAAAAGTCTTAATTTGTGTTGTCTCTTTAATTCCAGTATCATGGCATCATGCAAATGCAAGTAGAGGACGACACCTCCCCATCGAGGAAGGGCAGAAAGGCAAACATCCGTGTGGTTAGCAGGGGAGCACAGACACAGGTGCCAGCTGTGCTTACTGAGTCAAAGTCAGAGCCTCACAGGAAGATCTCAAAACCACAAAAAACAGCACTGGCTAAAGGACATGTGAGTACAAATGTTACTGGTCCTTTTCTGCTTCTTGGAAAATGTGTGTAGTGTTGAGTCAGCAAAGAGTAGCTCTGTTTTGCCAGGGTCTCAGCTTTGTGACCAGCTTTGTGACCAGCTTTGTGACCAGCTTTGTGACCAGCTTTGTGACCAGGGCCACCTGGAATTGCTTGATGATCAAACTAATAATCATTTTGTGTCACTTCATTTCTTTACCTTGCGGCAAACTCCGGTTCTGAAAAGTTAAACCAATGAGAAGATGCCTTAAACTTACTTTCTTTCTACTGGCCAGCAGGGGGTGACTCCTCTGGTTGTATAGAAGTCTATAGAAAATGACTCTACTTCTCTCTGATTTATTCCCTCAGTAAACATTGTAAACATGAGTTTATGTCTCAATCTCTAGTTTCAAGTCTTCTTCAATACAGCATGATGTTCATTTAGTAAATTATGGTCCATTTAGAGTCAAACAGACCATAAAGCAGGGTACGCTTCATTCAGGGCTACCTTGGTATTACACTGTTTTAGGGTATGTCATTGTGGAAAAAATAAATTTAATTTCAGTGAAAGCAAATCTAAATAAATTTTTTTGTGAATGTGTTTGGCCGGTAGGCTAAAGCTGATGACATCATACCAAAGCCCTGTGTGCCAGAACTGATGGGACTCCTGCATTTCAACCAGACAACCAATCAGCTCTTTCACTGCAATGGTGTCTCCTGGAATCCCTGGGCACCAACCGATCAGGTATTCAACCTGACCTACTTGTAATAAGCATGCACTAGCTTCTTTGCCTCTCTGGGAGAAAGATGTCTGACCTTCAAAATATTTTTCAAATAATCATACTGTTATCGTCGCTGTCTGGTGGAAACCTTGTGTCTCCACACGTCTGTGTCTTTCTGTGAGTTTTACAATTATTCAACCAATGAAAAGTATTAAAAAGAAAAAACTCCATTGGATCCTCAAACTAAACTGTGTTGTCAAATTGTGTTCAATTATTTCAGAAATTACAGGCCTTGCTTTATCATTTCCTGAAAAAATAAAGTTTTTTGCCAAACAGCGACGATTTGTTCCCAATATACAGTTGAAAAGTTGAATCACGGTCAATCTTAACACCCACATTTCTTGCTTGAGCTGAAATTTGCTGAGATAGTGAAGTAAATTGCTGAGAAAGTTTCTTTATTTGCCATTGTGGACCAATTACTATGATATGAAGCCAATAAGTGTGATATGATGTTTTGTTGGAGAAGAATACATTTTTGACACACTTAAATAAATGTCAGAGATGTAGTTTTCAAGACAATAAAGGGTGTCGGATCATCAGGATTGAGAATATATATAGAATTGGATGTCGGTGGCATAGAGATGAAATTCAAGTAAATGATGCCTGTAAATGTTAACATAATGCCTGAACAGTAGTAGATCTAGGATAGAACCTTGAGTATCTCCAAATGGAATGTTTGTGGACAATAGTTGACAAAACATTGATTGCCCACTGAAAAAAGTAGTTAAAAAACAATTCTAAAATCATTCACATTTAACTACAAATGTTTGCCCATTTCCTCCTGAATCCCAGATGGTGAGTGCTCAGATGTGTAGTCGGGGCTGGACCTTTCATGGTGGCTCCTGTTACTCCCTCAGCACTGAGCACAAAGTCACGTGGAGCACAGCTAACAGGGCCTGCAGAGAGAGGTACAGTTCAACACGGAGGGATAAACACTCAGACAGACTGAGGCAGAAAGTATGCTTCTGATTAGTTGTCTGTCATTGATAAAAACGATATAATCTGAATTATATGCACTATGGCAATTGATTTCAGATACAAAGGCACTTTAGCAAGCGTTCTCTCTAAAGTGGACATGGACTGGCTGTGGGACTTCAGCGGAAGAAAACCATTTTGGATAGGTGGGTATCTCTGAATCAATTGTTGCAACACCATTCAGTTTTATTTTCTCATCATTAAATCTATTTTTCCATGGTAGAGTAGAACTTCTTCACTCTGACTGATGTATTTTTCTCCGACTGTTTAAGGCCTGAATGACAGGGACGGCCGAGGACGCTGGGAATGGGCGGGCGGTGAGCCGGTCAGCTACACCAACTGGAGAAAGACGCCTCCTCGGTCCAAAATGAAGGGAAGCAAAAAGTGCGTCCTGGTGTGGAGAAGGGCAAAGTGGCAAATCAGGGACTGCAAGACAAGTAGAGGTCATCGCTTCATGTGTTCAATAAAAACTTGATTTCAACAGTGTTTACAGCATCACAGCCATGAGCCACTGTGTTGTTTCAGAAGGAGGAGGGACGGATCCTCGGGACATTGAAACTGCAATACCAGACAACTTTCCAACAAGGATCAAAGGGAACTTTGCTGGAACTGTTTATATCATTTATAACTATTGAAAAATATTGTTTCTAAAAAAGAAACCTGCTACACTAAGAGACATTGTTTACGCTGCATTTATTCTAATTAACCATTGAAAGTATTTCTTATATACAGAAGCCCTGAGAGACGAGTCATATCCTGTGTGTATGATTTAAAAAATAAGGGGTCAGATCAGTCTCAATATTAATGAATGCACATGAAGGGGTATTAACAAATGCATTTTGTGATTTACATATAAATGACTCTCTCCACAAAAATATTTCATATTGTAGAAGAAAACGTTAAAATATCTTAAGCTTGTGTTAACCACAGACCTCATGTCAGACATCTGACAGTAGACCCTTTCAAAAAACATTGAATTGAGACAAAGCAACTGGAAGCAAACTATTTTACGGGTTTAAGGAATTATTCCTGCCCAATCCAACATTCTTGTGGGGTCGTGCTCATGTGATTGGTTAAAAATAGAGGAGGCATCTGATTCGCTACAGATTTTTCCCTGTTGAAAATAATGCATTTGTGAATCAAGCATGCATCATCTCGTCTCAAAACCCCACAAACTAATGCGGTGGAGTTCACTCATGACAAGCAGTTTGGAAAGTTTAAAAGTTTGTAAATATAACAACCAAATATTTTTTTAATGAACATTTCCAAACCTTTTAAATACATATATTTGTGGATTTCTAATACATATATTTAAAACAAGAAATATTTGTGTGAATCAGAAATATATTGTGACTTTTTTTTATATGTAGATTCTGTTAACATTCATATATAATAACTATGTGGTGTGTATTGAAAAACAAAATTGTGGAGAGAGACAATTATATATAAATCGCAAAATACATTTGTGCATTCATTAATATTGAGATAATATTGAAAAAAGTTTTGCAGGCTATATTTTCTAAGTAACTTTTTTCCATCTCTGGGCAATGGGGCCCAACAGCAAATATTTGCCGGGGGAATATATAAAACGATAAGCCGGCCATGCATGGACAGACCATCTGCCTCCACTTTGTTGAAGTGTTGATTACTAAGTCTGTGTTTCAACATGTTTCTATAACGATTAGAATGCTTCATTTCCTCAAAGATCTCTTCAAGCCTCATTATTTCTATTCATAAACATGTTTATTTGGCTCTGTAAATGGAAAAAAGCATAAAAATATATTTCAAGATAAAATCATAGTCGATTTGTGTAAATTAAGCTCTAATGGAATATTTTGTACAATCAGTTCATTCATTTTTTTCATTTGTAGAATGTGTTAAATTCCATTTAAAAAGGGTCTCGTTTAATATTTTGTAGAAACGATCCTTTCAGTATGAATGAAATCAGTATTTGTGAGAACTCGTAGACTTTAGTCTGAGATGTGTCCTGTATGTGATCACATCTACTCCAAAATGCCCCTGTCATAGAGGAAATGTTATTTTTCATTCCAATAATATGCCACTGTCTATGATCAGCGACTTATCTGTCGTTGCGAACAGTAAAACAATATTTAATGTAGACATGTCTTCCCTGTTCATAAGCCGTGTTGTTGTTGCATGCAACACTATCAATGTAATGAAGACTTGGTCAAGTGGGTCCTGCGAACCACAAGGTTCAGCAGCAATGTGATTATCCCGTCATGTGATCTCCAGCTGGGGAATGAAAGAGCCTTTTATGAGCTGAGAGCGTTTCTCACAGCTCCGCATGCAGAGAAAAGATCGGCCAGATGCCCTTCAGCTCGGTAAGTCCAGCTAAAACTGTCTGTGCTGCGTCTGGATTATCATTTAAGGGTTTCACCGAGTAGCAGGACAACCTGAAATATGTGTGCAGTTTAAGTTGAGCGTCAACATGTTGTTATGATTGAATATTACTGTAAATCCTAAAACATGGCCTTTGCTAAACCTTCAATAGTAGCATTTGGAACAGTTGTTAGTTTTGAGAATTCCCCAGCAGGGTTTAATGGAATAGAGTACTTTTTAAAGGAATAGAGTACTTTTTAAAGGAATAGAGTACTTTTCAAAGGAATAGAGTACTTTTCAATGGAATAGAGTACTTTGCTGTCCGGTAACATGTTCAGTGAACCAGCAGTTGCTGACTTACCTCACAGTGTGTCATGTGCAGGCGTGGGCGATGGAAAAGATCATTTAATAACAGCCCAGCTTTGAATAATCTTTACCTGAATAAGTAATAAGTAACGTCTCTCTCAGCGATGACATAATATATTCCATAATATGTTTTAGAGTAAAGAGGCTTTCAGGTGACATAACACACCCTGTGGCTGCCGTTACACAGGTCTATATGTTTTGGCCTTCATGGCTGCGATGAACTAAATATATGTGATGTCACTATGTCAGCTCGCTACCCGTACAGACCACCACACTCGTGTCTCTGAGAAGAATAGGATTTGTATTCTGGTGAAAGTATCCAGGTTATCGTTACATATGCCAGCTGACAGTTTAAGTCACAATTTCTGTCAGTGTTTGTTTTTTCAAACTTATAATAAATATTATAATATTATAAAAAAGAGCTTATTCACTTTCTTTCAGAGAGATGATTGATATCGGTCTCACGTCTGTGTGTTAAGTACAACTATGTCACTGTGTTCTGACGTTTTCGAGGCAGGACCCTGTCGGGTGGACTTTATTTGGTCAGGAGGTTCCTCCACTTTTTCTTGACATCATTTTCTGAACAAAGGCCGCCCGAGTCTGAACAATCATTTATCACCTCTGTTATCTCTCTCCAAGTCCACTGCTTCTTCTTATGTGTCCACGTTGAACTGCTTGTTCTTGTGCTGGCTGAGCAGCTCTATTCATCTCCTTTTTCCTCCTTGATCAACCGTAACGTTTATGCAAATCACAACATATTTGCTACAAATTGTCAAGACACAGGGAGATTGTTAACACTGTATCCTAGCAACGTGCGCTGCTAGGGTATAGGCATGGTCGTATCGGCATTCGGATGAAGGCGCACCGCTAAGACCAGGTGTTAAGACCATGTGTAGTTAAGACCAGGTGTAGTTAAGACTAGGATTAAGTTTGGTTCCTGCAACTGATGTTAAGTCCATTCTAAAGACTGGTCTTTAAGAAGACCGACTTAGTTAGTGAGATCTATCTTCTTATCTCAAGTGTTTTCACCAAAATGTTGAGCTACTCATTTTATTTTTTAGAAGACCCAGTGATATTTCTGTTATCACATAATGTGAATGTGATGTGTTTGTTACAAATTGAAGAAAGAAACAAAAAAACTGTTGTTTTTGTTTTACTTTCATTGCTGAACTGGTTGCACCAACACTACAGCAATATTTTTCAGATTTTCTTCAGATGGTAACTTAATGTGGACCCAATCCTACCATTAGTCTCTATGACAACACATACGTGTCTTTAGATTAGAACATTTGTGGCATAATTCTGCCAGGTAAATTTTAAATGTAGTATATACTTTATATATTTCTACTCAGCTGAAACCCAACCATCATCACTTTCATCAGACTCTGTTCTGAGTCATTAATGTCTATTAACTATTTATTGTTGTGCTGTTTATTAAAGATTTGATCATGACATAATCATCTGACTTCTCTCCTAATCTCCATCACTACAAGTGAAGAGGAGCTGCAGTTTGTTGTTGTTGTCATGGCTCATCCCACGTCAGGCCAACACAGCCAACCCAGCCACACCTCCAGCTTTCAGTGGCTTTCTTTTGCTTACCAGAGCCTAACAGAAATCCCCTATGAAACCATTCTGCCACAGACAGACTCCCTGGAGGTGCTGGACCTGAGTTACAACCTGCTGGATGAGTATCCTTTACTTAATAACCAGAAGCTTGAAGACCAAACAACTACTCCGTGTTCCAGGGTTGCTTTTTTTCTGCTCTTGTTTGGGGAGCTTTTCCTTATCTGAAGCGAGGGTCAAGGGAATGTCAGGTATTTATTTGGGGCAAACGTATTGGACAAATAAAAATTGTTACCTGAGGATGCTGACAGATAAAAAGTCAGCGGATCACTAGAGTTATTACAATTTATCTTGAAGGTAAAATTTAAGTGTAATTAATATTAATCTATCCAATAGTTGTAGCCGTGTTTTCATCAATGTAGTTTTACGTACATTTTGAAGTATCGCATTCGAAAAGCTGTATGGAAACGGCCAAATTCTAGGAAACTACCTCAATCCACAAATATTTTCTTAAGCTCGCTTGAAGAGGTTTTTGCCTTTGTTGACAGATAGTTGATGCGCTGAGTGGGGTTTTGAAACGCCTTTGCTAAATACATTTTGACGTAGTGAACATTTAACTCACATGACTATTTGCGCTTTCTGCATCTTGCCAGATGAAAAAAAACATGGCTGGTAGCAACATCGAGTGGGGACCGACCGATGAAATGAAAAGAAGCATGGAAACAAAAAACAAGATACAGTGTTTGAGGCGGCACTCCATTCATTCCTATGAAAGTTGCAAAAAAATAAGTTTGACTTCCACGATAAGATTACGTTGATCGTCTTGTGATCTTCCACACCATGGGGCCCATAGAGCATGAGCACCAGTGAAGCCAATGAGGAAGTGTCTTAAAACTTGCTTTCTCTCTCCTGACCACCAGGGGGCGACTCCTCTGGTTGTATAGAAGTCGAAAGAAAATGACTCTACTTCTCTCTTGATTTATTCCCTCAGTAAACATTGTAAACATGAGTTTATGTCTCAATCTCTAGTTTCAAGTCTTCTTCAATACAGCATGATGTTCATTTAGTAAATTATGGTCCATTTAGAGTCAAACAGACCATAAAGTAGTGCTTTAGGGCGGGGCTTACTGTGATTGACAGGTTGCTGCCGCTCCGTTTACACAGTCTCCACGTCTCTCCTCCGCCTTCTAAATATGGTCACTTCTGAACATTGGTTGCAAAAAACAACAACATGGCAACGGACCTAATCCAAGATGGCGACAGCGAAATTGTTGAATTTGAGGCTTCAACACGGCAGTCAGCAACCCAATTGTTGTATATTTGCTCCAAACCAGTTTATTGAAACGCACCTAATTCACATTAGACATTTGTTTAAAATTCGCCTGACAGTTGAATGGAAGTCAGGGGATCAGCAAGTTAGTAGGATTAATCTTTTGGAGGTAATTAAAGTCAAAATTTCAAAGCAAACCAAATATTCCAATTATTCCAATAATTTACAAGATATTTCAGTGTGAACCAAAGTGGTGGGCCGAGTGACGTTGCCATCCCTAAAGAAATACCGCTACATGGCTAAAGACACACATGAAATCTTATCATAATAAAATTAATAATACATTTTATTTGTATAGCGCTTTAAAAGGTACTCAAAGTCACTTTACATGGTAAAAACAGAAACAATAAAAGCAATAACAATATAAACAAGAGAGATAACACGACAGTAGGAAACAAAACAAAAACATACATAATGTAGGAATAAACTGACAGGTACCATGGAACTATTTGTGGGACTAATGATATTTATTTTGTCTGAGCTGTTGTTGTCAGTGAGCAGCTTGAGTTTGCATGTTGTCCTTCATTCAGTCCTTATTGGAACCCGGCTCTGCTGGGCCAGCTGGAGAAGCTCAGCACTCTGATCCTGGACTGCAACAACTACACATCTCACATCAGGTTCCCCTACATGCCCAGTGTCACCACCGTGTGCATCAACAAGAACAAGATCAACAACCTGCCTGTGTTTGTGGAAGAAATCCGATGGAAGTTCCCCAACATAAAGTGAGCCTGGGATTGTGTTATTAGTATAGTAGTGCATATGAACATGATATTTATTCTTTATGCTACTATATTCCTTTCTATTAAATAGGATCCTCAGTATGATGAACAACGAGGCAGCTCCTAGCTATTTCAATGGAGGAAGTCTGACCCAGTATGAAGACTACAGGTGAGCAACAACATCCTTTTCACTACCTGCTCAAGTTTGCACAGATGTGGTATATTTAACACCCTCTATGCATTCTGTATATTCTTTCTTTATGAAAAATAATCTTACAGGTTTTCACTTGACTTTGAAAACTACAAACAAAACTATAAACATGACGATAATTTTTCTGAGAATGTGGGGGCTTTAGCAATCTGGAACAGATAGACCAGTTTTACTTGTACTATGGCGCCCCCATATGGTGTCCTGTGCATGATGCATGATACAGGACAACAAATATACAATACCAACATGGAAAAGCAACAGAATATAGAAAACAGGGTACAGAAGGTCCCCCAAACCTCAGTGTTACCTGTTCAGCTCCAGGTGATTAGCATTATCGACTTGACAGGCAAGCCAGTGATAATGTGTCTATCATTTTAGAATGTATCGTGTCCATTTTCATTTGAAACTAAGGGACAAGCTAATGGACATGGATCTTTATCTCTTCACCAGTGGACAATGTTACAACAGATGCATCAGTACCCATTGATGGATTACTGAACAGGCCCAGGGGCCCAGAGGGTCAGGGTGCCCCCTGGCCTTCACCAACTAAATGTTACTTCAGGAGACACACCAACAAAGAAAAGACTCAAACTGACCACAAAGAAACATAACAACTTCAAAGAGAGTCCAGCTATGAAAATAGGCAAAAATGAGAAACTCAAAACGACTATGAAGAGACTCAAAATGACTACAAAGAGACTCAAAACGACTATGAAGAGACTCAAAATGACTACAAAGAGACTCAAAACGACTATGAAGAGACTCAAAATGACTACAAAGAGACTCAAAACGACTATGAAGAGACTCAAAATGACTACAAAGAGACTCAAAACAACAACAAAAAGAAGCAAAACTATAAAGACTGTTTCATTTTCTCCTATGTAGGAGAGGTGCGGGGCCTTTTGCATGTCTGTGCCCAGGGGCCTATCGTCTCTTAATCCGCCCATGAATGTACCTTTCAAATCACAACCATACAAGCAGAACATCTTCTTCAATATGCAAACATAGCATAAGCCCTGTGCATTGTCTTCATTTGTAAAACGCGTGTAACGTAATCTGACCCCATTGTGTTGTGCAAATGTTTACACCCATGTGACGTTCCCGCTCTATGTTTGTTGTTGAATTTGTCCTGACCGTTGCCTCCTTAGACAGTATGTCATCAGTCAGATCCCATGCCTGGAGATTCTGGATGACACGGAGGTCCTGGAGAAGGAGAGAGTCCAGGCTAGGAAAACCTACCGGCTGCAGCAGAGCAGTCACAGCAGCCGGAAGAGGAAGGAGGACTCCTCGAAGAAACACACACACATGCAGAAAAAGACAAATACTGTCACAAGACAATAGGACGTTTTTGAACACGTTTCTTAAAATCATAATGCTGCGTTGTCAACATTATGATACACTTTATCTGTTTGTTTCAATATATATTTAAAGCTACGGGATGTTGAGTTGAATATTCAAATCAACACCATGTTTTATAGAGCTGCACTATCAAATTAAAGAGGAAATATTATACTTGTGTTTTGTGCATCAATTTTGACACCTTAATCAGACTTCAGCCTGTGGTACTTGATAGTTTTGGAAAGGGATGTTATCTAAAATGAAACAATACGTTCTGTGGGTTTGAACAGTGCTTGGTTTAATTATTCTGATGGTATTTGTTTTGTAGACAAATATACAATCCAAGATCAAATTGGAGCAGTCTAGTTTTCAGCCCACATATTTCAGGTTCCTGGGTGGTGAGGGGGAATGGAGCTGGAGCTGCATGCACGGCAAGTGTCGTCTTTGGTGCTACCACCAGGGGGGGCTGAAGTCCAAGAGAAAGCACTAGTGGGTGCTATATTTTGTTTGTGGCACAGGTCTTCTGTTTTATACTTTCAGGGTTATTATATATTATTATAAGTTTCAGAAAGCTTCCTGAGAATCACATAAGATATTATAATAGAAGTAATCTGAATAAATACTTAGCTGGTGCTAATGTATGTAATTCCATGTGTTTTAGGATGAAGGGATAATGTTTGAAGACATTTCGCTGTGCACAAATGTATATCAGCACTTTCAGTTCTACAATATGCAACTAAAAAACACTCGGTTTCATATCATCAGCATTTTGGTCAGTTTGCCTCGTGCTGTGATGTCCACCAGGCTGTAGATGGAGTGAGCAGATGGTTACACATCTATTCCCTTCATTTGCCCTGCAGAAACCAGCTGATGGTGGCTGCCAAGCTCAGGACTGTTTACCGCGTCTGCTTCCTGTGGTACTGAGCAGGTCCTTAAACCTCTAGCAGGTTTCTTCACGGTGTTGGCAGCCGTCACCACGGCTTAACTGGTTACTTTGCTGTGGAGCAGCCAAATGGCATTCATGCATCACCTGGCAACCTGGCACTTCACTGGGCTGGATGAAGGGGTCAGTTAACTGGTTGAAGTACCCACAAAACCTGTAAAAATGGAGAAAAGTCCAGCAAAGGCAACAGTTTATATATAATATATAATAGTTTGGACTTTCCACTTCATATGTTACGTTAACTGCTTGAAGATAACCCCTCAGGGAGAGAGACAAAGGTCAGTCTTTCTTGTGAAATGTTGGCACATTGTTCCACACATTGTTTCCCCCCTGTTGACTCATGCTGACTTCTAATCACATGCTTTGTTTTGTCAGAAAACACCTTTTCTACTCGCTTCTTTGTAATGTCAGAGTTTTCATAGCAACTCTCGTCCACTCTTTGTTTTCTTATCTGAGTTCCTTCCTCTGCTTGTGCAGGACTCTCTGCTTTGGTACTGGATGTTCTTTCTTTGCCCCCCTTCTTCCGACTTTTACTGCGAGCAGTGTTTCCTAGAGGATGCCAAGCATGCGCACATGGTGAGCCAAACTGGCCCTTTACATGGCGCACGAGGCCCGGCTGGCAGACCTGCGGGTCAGCAGGGCAGCAGGTAGAGGCCTGTAATGCTCCCTGCTATGTGAGCCCCTACAGAACATGTGCTGGGATTATTTCATGTCCCAGCAACAGACTCTTTGTCGTCACGTGAGGTTGCCAGGTTTGGTACTGCTGTGCCTGTACAGGGACCAAAAACAACACCTGTGCTCGCAGACTAGATCTGGCAACCATGCAAATAATCTAGGGGTCACATCAGCTGCGATTCCTACTGTGGCCACTACAACAAACGTGCCATGACTTTCTTGCTGCAAACTCCACAGTTGACCTGTGAGGTCGGCAACCACTTCTTTTCATCTGCCTACAAGAAGCGGTTCTAACAGCCGTAAAGAAGATCATGTGGCTCTGAATGAGACAGGAATGTAATCATTTTGTATTAAAAGGTTATTGAGGCCTTACTGGCTCACAGACCCACACATGAGGCATGAGAGCAGTGTGTGCGGGCCACTGCAGCATCCATCTGTTCAATCCACACTGACTCCAGATCCAAAGAGTGGCCAACATGATAGAACAACATGTGGGCAGCTGTTCACCTCCGAGTCTGAGTGGATTGAGTCATTTGTGGTGCCGTGCCAGCTGAAGACATGTCTGATCACAACAGGCCTGTGGTGGTGCTGCTTTCTGGAGAACATACGCTCAGACTAACAAGGGAAGCTGTTTTGAAATACACTTTGGAAAACTTAAACTTTAGCTCCCCGGCTGCTGAGGCAGATTTGACCAGTAGGTAGGGCAGGCAACCTGAACCTGGGGCCCCCAACTAAAAGGGGCCCCTAACAACTATAGATTTATCATCATGTTTACATAATGAGAAGTATTGAATTATGTTCCTATTCTATTCCAAAATAAACAATTCAGCTGTATTGTACTTACTGTGTACTTCTACTTCAGGGGAAAGCATTGTCGTACTACATTTACCTGACAGAGAAATGTTCCTGGTTATGTTCAGATTTGACTCACAAAATACAACAATTCAAATATGTTGAATTTAATGCAGAACTTTAACTGTGTGGTATTAGTTTTACTGTTAAAATTCATCCTTTTACTACAGAAAAAGGTTTTGAGCAGCTTTCTTCTTCTTCCACTGTCGATGCCAACATTCCCAGTAAGAGTACGGGGAAAGGAGAGCAAGACAGCGTTTTCTTGAATCATGAAATTGCCTCTGAAAACATCATGTCAGGGTCACTCAGACACATCGGTGAAATCGACCTCCGTTCTAAAGTAGAGCATGGATGGATGGAATGGAAGGAATTTAGCTGGTAGTAAAATCAGTAGTGTCATAAATTAGTTTTAAGTCCCACAGCAGAGCAGTTTATTGATTCTTGGGTGTTTGGTTTTATTCATAAAAAACAAAGCTTCCTGTTGACTCTCCGCTCATGTTGATTCCAGAGAAGTGAAGAAGAGTCCGGTTGTAACGTTATCCAGCATCCAGCAGCAAAAGTGAGCCAGCCAGCTGCAGAGTCTGAAGAGCCCTGAAGCCCCTCCCACTGACAGAGCGCTGTTCACCTGTTGATTCAACGTTTACTCATATTGAACTATTCGCATATGAAGCACCAGATTCGACATGGCGCTCCTCTGGGTCCCCAGCAACACACACACCAAGGGGAAGTAGATCGAATGAATACACACACACACACACACACACACACACACACACAAATACTTACAGTTAGATTACATGTTCAAAAGTTGAATCTAAACAGATGGAACATGTGTGAAGATGGCAGCAGTGAAGGACCGGCTAACGTGCTGCAAACATGCCTCATCATCTGAGAACAGTTCCTCACACGTGGACATGCTGTGACTCGGCTGCCGTTATCAGTCCATGAAGGCTCTCAGGAATAAAACATGGTGGACTGATCTCTCTCCATCATTCTTGTTACTCTCTACTGCTCTTTATTTGTCAGTGTTTCACCACCTCCCAGGTATTCCAATGGCTTTATCTTCCTCCTCGTGTACAAACCTTTACCGAATGTCCGGCACCCGGCAGTGGCCAGTAACTCTAGTCTTGCCCTCCCTGGTCTTCAGGGTCCCTGGCCTTCAGGGTGAACTTCCTGAACTTCATCAGAATCAGAATCAGAATCAGAAATGTTTATTACCAAGTACGTTACACATACAAGGAATTTGACTTGGTGAAAGGTGCATAATCATACACAAAGAACATAGTGCAATAATATGAGACATCATTTAAAAATATTAAAATACTAAAATGATATGGTCAGTGGCCTGAAGTGATCCTTAAATTGTTTTTTAAATACCATTTGTTCCCAGTATAAGTTACATGAGGAGGGGGTGAGTGCCACGCTGTTATTAAACGGTAGATAACTGTGTTTCAGGAGGTTTGTTCTTGAAGGTATCAGGTGACCTGAGCTAGCACTCCTTGTGGGATGGTTATGTCTGCTGCATGTGTTTTGTACTTGGTTAAAGACATATTCAGGTGTCTGATTAAATACTACATTTCTGAAAAACATGAGACGGCTCTGGAGACTTTAATTTTAACTGATAGCCAAGTGGCGAGAGTACATGCTATATTTGTTCTTATTGAGCTTATGGAGTGCCAATCTGGCAGCTCGGTTTTGAACTATAGTTGTAGTTTATTTATGTATTTCTTTGCTGATGCATATTTATGGCTGGGGGACATAAATATGCAAAGGCAGCATTTTAACCCTCTGTAAAACATGACCCGTCAAGTCAATGGACTAGCTGCATATTTGTTGCCGCTGTGACGAGTCTTTGTCTCGTTTACACATGCAGACTAACTCCTGCCTCTTCAAAGACAGCGAGGCATCAGGCGGAACACACAGCCACAGCCACAAAGAAGCAGGAGGCCACAAAGAGGACCCAAAGAAGCCCCAAAGAGGCCCCATAGAGGACCCAAAGAAGCCCCAAAGAGGACCCAAGAAGCCCCATAGAGGCCCCAAAGAGGACCCAAAGAAGCCCCAAAGAGGCCCCATAGAGGACCCAAAGAAGCCTCAAAGAGGACCCAAAGAAGCCCCAAAGAGGCCCCATAGAGGACCCAAAGAAGCCCCAAAGAGGCCCCATAGAGGACCCAAAGAAGCCTCAAAGAGGACCCAAAGAAGCCCCAAAGAGGACCCAAAGAAGCCCCAAAGAGTCCCCATAGAAGCCCCAAAGAGGACCCAAAGAAGCCCCATAGAGGCCCAAAAGAGGACCCAAAGAAGCCCCAAAGAAGCTCCAAAGAGGCCCCATAGAGGCCCCAAAGAGGACCCAAAGAAGCCCCAAAGAGGACCCAAAGAAGCCCCAAAGAGGCCCCATAGAGGACCCAAAGAAGCCCCAAAGAGGACCCAAAGAAGCCAAAGAGCATAGAGGACCAAGACGCCTTTCAGTTCACATGTGTCCCGTGTCAAATAGGAGTCTGTCTGAGGGTCTGTAGTGTAAACATAGCAGCTATTTATCTGTCTATGACGTCATAATAATTAGTCACAGACCTGGCCCCGCATCCATTAAGCCTGTCACTCGCTAATTAAAGCCAGTGTGGTGCTTTGCATTCTTCAGGGGAAGTTGGAAAGTGGCCACTGCACCCCCCCATCTCCACCCATCTCCACTCCAGACAGGAAGTGATCGAGGGAGCAACATTTAGTTTCTTCAGGATGTAATGTTGCAAAAGGGGAGTCATGTTGTTGGGACAGGCAACATGCTAAATATAATGAGACTGTCAACACAGCTAAAGGCCTACACAGTAGTGCTCTAACAAGATTACTCAACAGGAACGGACTGTGTATCCTAAGCAGATAACGGCTCGGCTCGGCTCGGCTCGGGTTTCTCCTCCTCCGCAGTATTCAGCTCTTTCTTTCCTCAGTGTGCGTCTTTATGAAGAAACCCGCAAAACTACGGGAGAAGGGAGGAGAAGCAGAGGGCAGAGCTCTGGAGTATTTCAGCTCTCTCCGTGGAACTGCCTCAAGGCACGCAGTTAGTACGAACGACACCGGAAACTGAGTGAATTCGCCTTCAAAATAAAAGGGTAAGGTTTTCTGTCCGTTCAGGCCTGTTTTGTGATGGCATTCTTTATAATGTAAGTGACATAATTCAAAATGAAAAAAAGACAATACGTGTCTGGACATTAACTACCATGACGCCTGTATGCTGCAAAACATATATTATATATTACATACAATATTATAGGCCAACTACAATATACTAGTACCCCACACTATAATGACATAAATAAGTTATGACAAAATAAATAAACAAAACGTAGAAGAAAAGATTGCTGTCAGTCTGCTGCTGTTTTGCTGTTTTTCACTTCTGTGACAATGTGCCCGTGTAAATAACGAATCATGTTTAGGTCTGATAGTAGGCTATGCATAATTATTTTCATTCCATTATTTCCATCACTCATAGAAAAAAATAAGTTTTCAAAACAAAACTGTGCTCATTATTCAGAATACAAATTCAGTTGAAATGTTTTATTATAAATATCAAAGATGTCCATTGTATTCCTTGATTCAGAAGAGCTCAACTTTAAACATTTCTGTTCTCCTGACATTCGACACTACCTGCTAACTTTATCACTAATATTTTGCAGCTCATATGTGTTTAATCTCGGCCTACAATAAGCTAATGACTATGGTTTATCAACCTGCCCTCCTCATTACTCATTACAGTACTCAAACATGTCTGCATAATTGACTTAACGTTGGGTCTCAAGAGCAATCTGCATAACTTTACCAGATAACAAGTTCCTTCCAAATCTGGGTCTGATTTCATCTTTTTCTTTTATTAGTGGGGTTCTAACCGTTGCCACTGTATTTGATTGTAAACTCCTCTTATTGTTAATATATCTTTTAATAAATTGTTTCCAACATTCAGTTTTCCTGTGTCATGTGTTATCATTGTAGTATAGCAGTAATTGTGGTGCGTTTGTTTTTGTCACGTCCTGAATTATTAGCCTGTATGTGTATCAGTTTTACAAACGTGCATTTAGCTTGTAGGTTACTGGAAACTTAGTAATTGACCTCCAAAGATTGTTACATCATAACCTCCGAGCTTTATTTTGAAACTCACAACCGGAACCCAGGTATTATCGCGTGCGTTGCTTGACGCTGGTACCTGTCAGACGGTCTCCCGTTCTCTTCGCTGTCTCGCCGAAATGCCGGTTGGCTTCAACCTAACGGGGCTCCAGACTCACGGCGGTGTCCCCGCTTCCACGGAATCTATTTAAAGTTGCCCTCGCGTTGAAGGACCGAACACCGGCACACTGAACGCTTCCCTCTCCGGTCCCAGGGGGGTTCTTCTCCGCTGCAGCGCCGTGCATCGCAACGGAATGGGAGCTGAATGAAGTGTAAGTGGGACGTGGAGACAGGCGGATGGAGCCGAGCCGCAGGGGAGAGCAGCCCGCTGCCGGACGCCCGCATGACCTACTTACCGCCGAGCGTACCGGGCTGTCTCAGGACTCTCCGCCGCGGTGCGGATACATTGTAACGGACGCGCGGTCCAACATGGTACCACAGTAATAAGTGACCTTCGTGTGTATTGCTGCTTCAGAACTGTCCACAATAGGACATATGAATGTGCTTTTGACTAAACAAACAGAACCGTCCACGCCGACCATGTCCTATGCAAAATAAGGGAACTAAATCAAATGCATGAAGAGCAGTGCATGCTGGATGTTTTGCTGACCTTTTGCATCGCTAGGGGCTTAAGAGGAAACCAAAAGGAAAAATTAACCGAGCAGGTGGCCCAAGGATTCTGGATACTACCCTCTGTTCTGCCATTTTCTCTCAGTACACGGCTGGACTATACACCAGCTCTGCTCTTTGGATTAGTCCACAGCTCTCGGGGCCCACACAGGAGCCGGGATCAAAGGTCCAAAGAAGAGCAGGGTTGAAAGGTCTTTCCATGCCTGAGGAGCCTGCAGATGCCTTATCTACTCATTCGCAAGAGACTGTATGGTGATCACTTACTGTGATTAGCAATAAAGTCGTCAGCCAAGCAATAAACACTGAAGTGCTGTGCAGGAAAAGTCAGATTCAAATAGACATTTGAGTGTGCGAACTAAACATTATGCTTCTGAACTGTGGCCAGCCGTTACCTCTTCTGAGGCATACGGACGTGCCGCCGCGGGTCATAGAAAACTTCATCCTGACTGGCTACCGCTTCCCAAACTACAGCCTGAGGGATTGCTTACTGTCGGCATTCAGGCCCACCAATGAAACAGGCAACTTCTGGACACACTTCCTGCCAGTTTTTATTTTTTCATACTATTTTGTGGAGGTGTTCGGTTGGGAAGGTGCGCCGCATGCCGACGCCCCGTTCTTCTATCCGTTGTGGAACTACTTTATCGGGGTGTTCTGTCTGTTGATGGCTAGCAGCATGGCCCACCTGCTCAACTCCATGTCTCTGGTGGTGAGAGAAGTCTGCTTCTTTGTGGATTACGGCACCATCAGTTCCTACACCGTTGGCTCATCGTTGGCGTACTACTACTACATCCACCCTCGGGCGGGGATAGTGGAGACTAGAGGCCGAAATGGCTCCCATATGGACTTGAAACTTGAACATGCAGGATCTCCTACATCATCCTATGCAATCCCAGATTTCTGTGTGTTCTTTGAAAGCTTCTACATCCCGTCCGCATGCGTTGTAGCAATCATTTGCGTCTTATCTTGCTGCAACACTCGCCAGAGGTGGAGGCGGCATCGGTACGTCATCCGAACCTTTGTTTTCCTCCTCCCGTTCCTCATCTCCTCCACGCCGGTCTTCTACCGCCTCCTCACCAGATCGCCTTACTCCACCACTTCCTCCTCCTTCGCAGCTTCCACCTCCACGGCAAGCTTCTTCTATCGCCACTGCCTCTGGCTGCTGGTGTCGGCCGTCTTCAACATCAGCAAGTTCCCCGAGCGGCTGGCCCCGGGCCGCTTCGACATCTGGGGGCACAGCCACCAGTGGTTCCACTGTTGCACGTTTTTGTCCATCCTCGACGAACTCCACATGATCAAGACCGAGGTGAGGGCAATCCTGCTCAGCCCGACTCTGCTGCTGCCCCCTGCTGTCCTCTCCCGCCTACCAGGACCTACCATAGCTTCCACCTACGGGGTGATGCTCCTCCTCCAGACCACCATCATCTCCATCATCGTGTGGTTCTCCTGGCATGCCAACAGTATCTATGAACCCCAGAGAGACCAGCTGGCAAATGAACACCCCAAGAAACCCCTGAAATGCCACTGATCACGAAGACATCTTTTTGTTATAATCCCAACTGTGAAGGAAGACTTGCACACGCATACAGAGCCATGCCGCAATGAGACGCGCACAAATAAAACAATATTCCCCTCCTAATTTCAAGTCCTTCATATGTTCCAATCCCTTCAACAGCTTTTTTTCAAGCTTTCATGAGCGGAAATCTGGGACGATGGGAGATGAAAGGATTATATTCTGAGCTCACCGCAGGGTGGCTGTCTGGTTGAGTGGATATTGAAAGACCTTGCCAGTTCTTTCCCCTGAGCTCATCCAGCATGTTCCAACAGGATGTCTGAGCAGTGGCGATAATAACTACCTCTAGGGACTGTACACTTGAGGACACTGGAAAGGTGTTGGTACCCAGAAGAACGGTTCCATACAACAGTTGGGTAATGTGGTGCAAATGTAAGCGTGAGCATTTACAGAAGTTGCTGATGTGTAGTCTGTGGTGAAGAAGTTCCTCTTCACCTTCCTCTGATCTTATACAGAATCTTTTGAAAAGGACCTTTTTCTTTCACATTGAATGAATCCTTTTCTGGCCTTTGTTGAGCCCACCTTTTCTTCCTCTTGACGCTCACATGCAGTTTCATTTCCTCCTTCCAAGTGACCCTTGCAGCAGGAAGTGCGGTGGCCTTGACGACGCAACAGAAATAGCTGAGAGCTCATATCAGCCGCACAGTAAAGCACGTTCAGGGGCCGACCAAACCCATCCTGTCATTAAGAAGCCATTCTCGCTTTTGAACCTTTAAGGGCGCCTCTCATTACTGAAGCATACAATGATGTCCTGCTGACATGTTCTGTTGGGTTATTTAGAATATGTCTGCTTCATGTATGGTTTTCATTACACTGATGACTAGTTCCTCATAGATTATGTTCACACAGCTTAAAGTGCTCTAGTTGAGATTAAATGTCATGTAAATGTCATGTTTTCTAATCAGTATGAAAAGCATACTGGACCTGGTACACACTCTGTACATGAATGGTTCTTCATAGGAGCAACAGCTCCAGTTTAAAGGCCTGCTTTGTGATGGATGATGCTGATAGATGGATGAACCGAGGTTTTGCTTTGTGTGTCGTGTGATGTACGGCAACCTCTGAGCTAAAGCCATACTTTGGAAAAGTGGTAGTTGAAATACTGGCAATATTGTACTGTCATCAGGAACTTCCTGGATAGATTTGCACTTCACAGATTAGATTAGAGTAATGGTTCACCTAGCAGTTTGTACCTTATGTATTAGCATCACGTTCAAGTCACAGAGCTAAGCATCTGTTTTTATGAAAAAGATATACCTGGCAATCTTAACTAGAAGGTCATTTTTTATCACTTAACAACTTAATTATCTTAAGAACAACATTACATGTTGTTAGGGACCTTCAGGGTTTTCAAAGACTCTGAGGTATTTATCATTAGAGAAGAACGGATGCTTGGGTTCGTGAGGCACAAACTGGTTTCACCATGTAGATTAAACACTGTCCTTACGGAGAAACTATCATCTCTTTATTCAACGTTCAACTGCATGACGCAGTGTTTAGCCTTATTGCTTGCAGGTTTTTCTGTGTTATAAGATCATATCCTGCCTGCATAAATGTTAGCTTTCACCCCCTTGTTGAAAAACCCATGTAGACGTCTGCTCTCCCGTCTTTCTTGTTGTTTTTTATAGAGTTCTGCTACCGGACAGGCCCTGTTTTGTTGCTTATAGCTTCAGACTCCGCCATGTTGGTCGTTTTAAATTCAATTTATTAAGAAACTCTTTTACTCTCTGTGACTGTGCCAATTGTCTGTGTCCATGTTTGTCATGTGTTTCAAGTAGAAGCACAGTGTCCAGAGAGAAGGGGGAAAGCTAACGGTATACTAACGGTATGCTAACAGTATCCTAACAGTATACTAACGGTATACTAACGGTATGCTAATGTTATACTAATGGTATACTCATGGTATGCTAACGGTATGCTAACAGTATACTAACGGTATATAACGGGGTACTAACGGTATGCTAACGGTATACTAACGGTCAGTAATGAATCAAAGAAGGCTGAAGCAGAATATTTTCTTTTGTCCCAGCCGTAAAGATAAGTAACTATATTGTCTAACACATGTCAATGTGAATGATAGGCATTGCTGGCTGACGGTTTTTGGCATTTTCATTTCTGCTGGGTCACACTTACTGGCAGGTTCAATCTTTTCGGTATACAGCGTCTTCCGTCTTCAACAAAAATCAATCTGGTGGGTTCAAGACCCATCTGCTGAAGTGTCCACGAACAAGACACTGAGTGTATCGGAGCAGACCTCCCTGATGAGGGAAGAGAAATAGATTTATAATAGAGAATTATAAAAAGTAATTTCTTTGTTCTGAGTTAATTTGCACACTGAAAATGGACCATGACTATCAGCGCTCGGACGAAGATTCATGTGTTTCTGCGTGTTTTCATGTAATTCTGTCATGTCCTCAGTGATTTTGTCCTGTCAAGCGGTCTGTCTCAGAGGGAGTTGCATCTTAAATTGTTAGTTCATGCTCCCATGTCTCATTGACATGTTGAACTCATGTTGGTCACTGTCGAATTTCAGAAATGTTACGATTACCACTGTATTAGTTCTACTTGTATCTGCACATTAACTTATGTTTCAATTGCATTCACTTGTTTAGAGATGAAAGCTGAGTTGTTAATTATGCATGACACCTGAATGGGTATGTAAGGACCAGATTGTGGCGTGGCTGTGATAATCATGCTATTATGGTGCACTTTAAAGCTTCTTCAAAGCTCCTCAAAATGTTCCTTTAAGGGGAACCCTGCAGTACTGTATTATTTCAGAACCTTTCAGGTTTAAGTTGTGCTTTCTAATAGTCCGATTCATCGGGTAACGATGCATCCAATGTTGAAGCCATGTTTCTACCTCAATAGAGCATGTGTGTCACTGTGGCGATGGGAAGAACCACCGTTGAAATGGATCTCGTCCCGTCCCCCGTCTAGATGCCAGACCTGAATCTATGGATGTTAAAGTTCAGTATGTGAATGTTAGACTTGCACACTGCTGTATCTCACCCAGTCAAGTACTCAGGAGGGACTGAGGAACGACACTAACCCCTTATTCACACGTTAATGATACATTACAGGAGGATGATTATAGAATCTATGTCTGTTAATTGATGATTCAAATACCACTAATCTGGATGATTGAGTTTATTGAATAAATTATGCAGAGAATTATTATCATTGTGCCAATTTCTTTATTTGACTGTCTAGAAGTTGATCATGAGGCTTGCCGCGGCTCTGGATTCTAGCCAACATGATCTGTCCAGTTTATTGATCCAGAGTAAATATCTGGACCACTGGATTTACAGGAAGTTTGGTTCTGACATTCATGATCCCCAGAGGATGAATTATTCTGAGACTTTAATGATCTTATTTTAACTTTCATCTCGTTCCACCAACAGGATAAACGTTTGACTTGTACAAACAGCATAGCTGTAAAAGAAATGGCAGTGAACAATAGCATCTTGCAATAAAACATGAGCATGTTAGCATGTAAATTATGGCTGTCCTTTTATACGACTCAATGCTAACATTTAGCTGGTAACATGCTAAATGGTACACTGGAAGCAAACATAGGGTCGGACCACTTAGAACACAGAGGTTGTAAAGATCTCTACAAGATGTTTTGGGGTTGTCTGTCCGTCTGTCCCATTCTCGTGATTCTCTCAAGAACCACATTTCTTCACATTTGGGACAACCATACATTTAGACACCAGAATGAACTGATGAGATTTTCGTGGTTCAGAGTCTCTGTGACCTCACAAAACAAGTTTTTTGGTCGTATCTCAAGAATTCAGGCTAAATATGTCAATTTGTCATAAATATCTAAAAGGATAAAATGATGAAGGGATGACATGTTAGACAGACATTGATGTAAACTGCAACTTGACTGGTTGGCGGAGGCAAAACAAACGTGAAGCAGGAATTCTTGTTTAGTAACCTGGGATCATTTATGTTACAATTATAAGATCACACTGTTTTTGTTTTAGACTCAATACATTGGAAGTGACTACTATTAGATGAGCAAAAAAAAGAAGCAACAATTATATAATATATTCCTGGCAGTGTGGCAAAGGCCTTACAAACAGCATCTAAACAATTCACTGAATTGAGTAAATGAGTAAAAAGTAAAAATGCAAATACATTTCTGAGGCTGTGTTTTTGATGTCGACATGTTCTGGGTGAGGTTGTAGCTGGAGACTTGCCTGTGAAGGGAGACGTGCAGGAAGTTATTCTTGGTGAACAATAGTCAGGTGCGGTGACTGTGAGCGGCTTTCTGAAATGATGTCATCACTGTGAGGCGGCCAGGTTTGACCGTATGTGGCAACCAGCACTACAGCACACACTGGGTGGAGGAATAATGTTCATCAAGAAATAGTCCCAGCTCTTAACTCAATAGCTACAACTACAAATTGTTGTTTTTACATGAATGTTATGGTTCAATATGCTGAGCCGCTCACAGCTGCTGAGGACTTTTAGACTGAGAGGGAAGTCCGTGGTTTTAAAAAGGTTTGCATAATTGAAATGTTTACAAATGAGTTGTGTCCATTTGCAAGTCCAGCGCTCCCTCCGACCGAGGGAGTGTGTGTGCACATGCTGTGTGTGTGTGCACGTGGTGTGTGTGTGTGCACGTGCTGTGTGTGTGTGCACGTGCTGTGTGTGTGTGCACGTGCTGTGTGTGTGTGTGTGTTGGACCTCGGCAGGCTCATGTGTGTGGGCGACACGTGCGGCTGGCTGTTCCCCTCCTCCCCCACGCCGGCCTGCTCTCTCCCTCTGAGCCACCAACAACTGCCAGGTGAAAGGTGACCCACAGACGGGAGAAGAGCCTCAGAGGAGAGAAGATCCTCAGAGGGGAGAAGAGCCTCAGAGGGGAGAAGAGCCTCAGAGGGGAGAAGAGCCTCAGAGGGGAGAAGAGCCTCAGAGGGGAGAAGAGCCTCAGAGGAGAGAAGATCCTCAGAGGGGAGAAGAGCCTCAGAGGAGAGAAGAGCCTCAGAGGGGAGAAGAGCCTCAGAGGAGAGAAGATCCTCAGAGGGGAGAAGAGCCTCAGAGGAGAGAAGATCCTCAGAGGAGAGAAGAGCCTCAGAGGGGAGAAGAGCCTCAGAGGAGAGAAGATCCTCAGAGGAGAGAAGATCCTCAGAGGGGAGAAGAGCCTCAGAGGAGAGAAGATCCTCAGAGGAGAGAAGAGCCTCAGAGGGGAGAAGAGCCTCAGAGGAGAGAAGAGCCTCAGAGGGGAGAAGAGCCTCAGAGGGGAGAAGATCCTCAGAGGGGAGAAGAGCCTCAGAGGAGAGAAGAGCCTCAGAGGAGAGAAGAGCCTCAGAGGGGAGGAGAGCCTCCTCAGTAGAGCCCTGAGTCCCGACCACTCATCTCTCAGAGAAGAGGACATCAATGCTGCTCAGAAAAGAAAGGTAACTCCAGGAAGGGATCCAATAACCAGAGTAAATGTAAGAGAGTCCAGAGGGATTAAGAATGAATGAGGAGGAGGAGGAGGAGGAGGAGGATGATGAAGGTGTCAGATATTACTGTGGTAATCTGCCACACAGACTTCATCCTCCCCCCATTTAAATTGTATCACTGTTTTCATTATGCAGGTGGCTGTATTTAATCTCTCACCATTTTGTAACTCCATCATTTGGTATCGTGTATTAATAATAATAAAGTATTGTGCAGCATTTGCTTAGCTTACATTTATTTACATTTTGGCACCATTAAAGATATGCTGACGTGTCCATTAGCAGCTCCTGTTTACATGGATCCATGGATCCACGGATCCATGGATCCATGGATGAGCAGACAACGGTCAGCGATACTGAAGAAAACTTAAACACCAGTATTGTTAGGTCTCAAGTCTTTTTTCTATGATTTCTGAATGTGGATTTATGAATATCAGAGACCAGTTTTACCCCCCGAACGCCTCATAGTCTGAAAACTTCTTACTGAAGTTTTTACTCAAGGCAAATATCAACAGAACATATTACTGAAGTTAATAGAACGGTATGTGAATAAATAGGAAAAAATGAACAATCCAGATATTAAAAAAAAAAAAAAAAAAGCCTCAGTAGTTCTAATATTCTGGCTACAACTCTGCATGACAGACATTTAGAATTTTGATTTGAATATTTCACTGGTGCTGTGTTACTAATGTAACACCGTGAGTTATCAGAGAACTCTTGTAAACAAAGGAACAGTAAAGATTCCAGGTTTCTTCCTCTCGACCGTCACTACATTACTAAACGGGAGTCCTGTAGAGCTACCGGCTGCTCGAGCAGCTCTAGCGCCCCCCACAGGATGAAGGTACATCACAACACTCGGGCTATAGATAGAGAGCTGTTTAGAAACTCACTTTCTTCTCCAAGCTTTAGACGAGTGTGTGAAGCTGATCCAGGATCAGTGAGAGTACCACCAGCCTGCAGTCGTTCACAGGGCTTCAGCGCCGCGGGACTATTGCAGGCTCATATTCTCCTGTGTATTAAAAAAAAGACAAGCGTTCCAATAAAGTCTGGTAATAATAGCGTTTGAAGTTGAGAGCGGTGCCGAGGGACTGCAGAGGACTTTGAGCTTCCAGCTGACTGGCACAAGACACGCTTATGACCGACTCGTCTATAAATAAGTACGACTAAAATAGAAACTAAAATCTGAGAATGCTGCAGGAAATTAATGAGAGGAACACAAGCAACAAAATAAATAAATCACATTTTATTCTGTTAATCCCTAATTTAATGAATTCAGACAGAGCTGAATGGTTTGGTCAGTCTTCATAATCAAAAACATCAGTGTTTTAGGATAAAAGGGCAAAAAAGACAATCAAGAAAGTTATTAAGGCATTCAAAACATGAGATTAACGCTGACGTTTGGAATGTTTTCTTTACAGCCGTCAGACAGAACACAAACACGTGGGTGAAGGAAAGAGCAGAAGACCTAAGGGAACAGCTGGAGTTCATGTTCCTAACAACGGAGGGAACCAGGACGTGACACAGAACGCCACCACAGGGTTCTACTCATTTCAGGGTCCATGGCTCACACACCTCCAATAACATTATTATTATTATTATTATTATCCCCGACGAGGCCACCTCACCACATGATCTTTTCTGGAGCTTTCATTCATATCCCAAGAGCTTCCTCAGCAGAGGCATGGAATTGTAGATATCCAGATTCATATTTTTATCCAAGGACTTCTGATTGATATTGACTTAAAAGCTGAGATGTACATCAAGTTCATTATTTCCAACAAAGTCAAGAAAAATATATTATTGAATGGTGGTTATTATTACAACATGGTCATTGTTAACACCCTTCTACTGTCATCAGTGCAGAGCTTTATCCCTTTCTTATGATCTGGGAAAGGAAAAGGAACAGGACCTACATGGACGTGAATATAGTTCTGGGAGGGTACCACTGGTAGAAGGGGGGGGGGGGGGGCGTTGTTTACATTGGGGTAGGCAACCTTTGGCACAAGAGCAAAGCTCAACCAACAGCATGAGGTTTTTATTTGTGGCAGGTTGCTTTGATTCCCGTCCGTGGAGACCAAGTCTGTTGCTGGAGAACAGGACTGGGGAAGCTGGGAGGAGGATGTTCGGATGGCAGCCTTCTCATACAGTGTCCCCATTTTAATAAAAAGCAACCTGAGGCCTCTAAAAGCATTTTTTCTATACTATGTCCCCATTTAAAAATGTTGCTGTGCACGTTACCGCTACAGATGGAATAAAGTACAGTTGGATGTGTTGTCGTAGTTAAACTTAATGTGGCACAAGGATACACAAAACTATTTAACAAATGGGGCTTCAGATCACAAAGGTTGCAGACCCCTGGTGGACACCAATGTTTAATAGCTCTTCTCTCCTGCCTTTGTTTGCACATTGCTGCATGTCTTAGCTCATTACTGCCCCCTGCTGGTCAGTGCAGTAATGGCCGTGCAGGAGAGCTAACAGGACGGGACACATGTAAAAGACAGAAACAGGCACATTAAACCGACTGGTCTTCTCTCATGCATTATCACAGTGAACCCATGTCGCTATGGCAACCGACCGGAGGGACAGACTTGATCACCTTCTGAAGTATTGCACGTCCTTTCTCCACCTGGTGCGTATGGAGCGGGTCTTATCGGCTCCTACCGTAAACATCTACACGTTTCCACAACTTCATCCCCTCAGAGAGCCTAAATCAACATCATATTAAATTTGTATATATATATATATATATATATATATATATATATATATATATATATATATATATATACACATATACATACATATACACACACACACACACACATACATATATATTCCTCCCAGGTCTAAACAACTAAAAGAAGTAGCAGCATTTTCAGAGATGAGAACATGGTGGTGAATGTGGTGTTTTCTGCCTGTTAATCAGCTCTTTGCACACGGACAACGATTGGATTATTTTTTGGACGCTATTCTTCTGTCAACCGACCCCTGAACTCACATGTTGGACTGTGGCTGACAAGTAGAAAATGACTGGTGTTGCTGCACTGGGCGTGCTAGTTTTGTGACATCTTGCGGATCATGTAGTTGAGGATGCCTCCGTGGTGGAAATAGGCCAGCTCCACGTCGGTGTCGTATCTCATCCTCACCTGGAACGTCTTCCCCGTGTCCAGCTGCGAGGGCAGAGACGGACGGCATCAAGCATCACATCACCTCAACAGAGCAAACGTGTCCCTGTTCTACAGGAGAGGGGGTAACCAACCTTCACATCCACCACCATCCTGGGCGTGAGCTGCTCCGGCATGATGATGGAGTAGCGCTCTCGGCCGCTCAGCCCCAGGCTCTCCGCGGTGTCTCCTGCTAGGTACTCCAGAGGGATCACCCCCATGCCCACCAGGTTACTGCGGTGGATCCGCTCATAGCTCTCGGCCACCACCGCCTTCACACCCTGAAAACACAACGGTCACTCATCACCCTGAAACACCTTCACTCATCACATGACCACAGTTGACCAGAGTCACGTGACGATAACTAAGCCAGCCCCATGACAACGCATTTACTCCAATCCTCTAAAAGGTCCCTTGACTTGCACTTTGTCTCTATAAATATTAATAAATCTATATTCAGGGTTTCTTCAAGGTTTCTATATTAAATGTAAGACTTTGAAGACTTTTTGTGACCCCACAGTATAATGGAAAACCAGTGGGGACAAAAAGGCAGAGAATTATTTATTATTAAATCACATTTTTGTAAATAGTCCCTGCAGTATGTGACAATAATTCCAGATGATATAATTAATCAAATGAATGGGACCTGGATCAGATAAGTGGCATAAAATGGAATGATGGTTGAACCAATAAAAAAAAAGATATTCATTTGTGGAATTGAAGTTTTTGCAGCTTCCCAGCTGCAGTAGTGATGGTGTTTTCTCCAGGTGTGACGGTGCTGACTGAAACAGCTTCCTGCAGTACAATCCACGACCACAACAACCCCACGTTTAGTGTCACCTGACCGCCCACCATCACATACACAAGTAACAGCACTGCCTATATAAATGATTCAAGACTGTTGTGAATTCAATTTAAGACTTTTCAATAACTTTTAAGGATACTTAATTCTAGAACCACAATTTTGGCAGAAACTCCCACCCACAACTTTGATCTCAGTGTTGATCTCATCTCCTTGGTAACGAGTTTTCTAACTGACTAACTTCCTCCAATGAGATGCGTATCAAAGCTCTGGTAAAAGCTACTAAGTTGACCTTATGTTGACCTCATTCAAGTCTCCCCATCATTTACAACAAATGAATATGCACATGTATTTTCTTTACGAGGTTCCAAAGCCGTGATCCTCACCAGTAGGAAGGGGCCCTTGGCTGCCCAGTCTCTGGAGCTGCCCGAGCCGTACTCCTTCCCTGCTAGAACCAGCAGAGGGACCCCGGACTGCTGGTATCTCTCTGCAGCATCAAACACATCCAGCTGGACAGACGGGGACACATATGCTAGTGTTAGCCCAACTGTGATAGTCCATGTAGCCTCACGTGAGCCGGGGCCACACGGAGCTTCAACACAAGCAGCATGCAGAGGTTTCCCTGCGTGTTACACTCAGACCGTTGACTTAAAGGCCTTCAGGTGAGAGACAAGAGCGACTCGAGTCAATGATAATCGTTAGACGTTATAGAGGCGCTGCATGCTGACCGTCTCTCCAGTTGGCAGGTGAACGGTCTGTGGCGCCTGCTTGTTCAGGAACTTGTTGAAGAGGCGGATGTTGGCAAACGTCCCTCTGGCCATGACGGCATCGTTCCCTCGCCGTGAGCCGTAGGAGTTGTAGTCCCGAGGGCTCAAACTGGAAAAGCACAAACATGGGGGAGCTTTTATGGACAAGCACAACACAACGAAATAAAGGACAGTTAGAAAGTAGAGGAACGTTTCCTGTCCAGATGACTACAATTAAACCCACGGAAGTGAGCGTTTCAATCTAAATCAGGGCACATTTAAAGTCAGACAGAAGTCCACCGCCCCTGCAGACTCACATGACTCATAAAAGTGGAGCCACATGTGAGGCTGCCGTGTGGTCGCTCACCCTCTGTTGGTGAGGTAGCGTGCAGCAGAGCTGTTCCTGGCGATGTTCCCTGCAGGGGAGATGTGGTCGGTGGTGACCGAGTCTCCCAGGTTCAGCAGCACGTAGGCGTCATGGATGGACTGGGGCGGCTCCAGCGTCATGGTCTGAATCCAGAGCAGCGTACCGTAAAGATAATAGTCATACGAGTGTCTCACCAAGTTAGTTCTAGTAGTTTGATATATTTATAGTGTATTCTAATATATTCTAGATCTATCTTCTAGTGTTGATATGAATATATTTACTGTTCCTGTGCAACGCCTTAATAACCTGCTGCTGTAACACACTCAGTAACAGCAGAGGCTGCCAACATTCAAATGAATCATTTAATGAAAACTAAGCATTTCATTTTCAATTTGTGTGAGTATGATGTTAACATAATCAAAATAAAAAAGTATTGTTTGAAAAAAGGAAACTTTTGGACACTTCTGGTCCACTGTAGAAATGAGTTCATTTGAATAACAAACACTTTTTGGAGTTTGCCTTTTCATTGCCATTCTGGCACTATTTAAAAAAATGTAATGTTCTCCTTCATCATGAGCACATCAAAGGAAAAGAACATTTCTAGTAGATTAAATGACTTTATTTCAATAATTGCAGCCTCGGACTGAAGTTATTACAGCAGTTGCGTGAGTTTGGGAGGATGTTTTAATGTGTATATTTACCAAACCATGGAAGAACGGGGGGGACTTGATGTAGGTGGATTTGGGGTCCCAGGTGTACAGCTTGTCAGTGGGAGCCTCCAGAGAGTTCCAGCGCTCGTTTACTTGCTGCAACACAACAGTCAGGTTCACGTCTACGCTACTCTGCAGCGATGCTGCTGGCCAACAGACTAAAGGTACACTACCTCAATCTTCTCATAGACTTCTTTGAACATCGATGGGATGACATACGTCCTCTCCACAGCCTGGATCTCATCCCGTGTGGGCCAGATGTCCCTCAGGAAAATCTCTTTGCCCTCAGAGTTAATGGCTAGAGGAGACCAGGGGACAGAAATAAAGTTGTGAAACTACATTTGTTTAATGCATCAAGCAAAGACAAATATGAATTCAAAAAGATTTAAAATCACACATGAAAAGATCTTATCAAATGTAATTTCCAACCCCAAACCTGATATCAAGAAAATTACAAAAAAATAAATAAGAGTCAGGGCAGCCTCTCTTCAGGCCTAAAGAATAGCTTAGAGTATACAACTTGATGTATGGGTCTGTAAGCAAGACTATGAGACTGGTACACCAGAAGTACACGGTAGACCAATTCCTGCTGAATGAGAAGCTCCAGTAAAGAGATGGGACGCTGGTACGATAGAAATCTGAGGAATGCAAACGAAGCAGCGGAGAGGAGAAACCTTCAAGGGCCTGCAGACCATTGACAAACCCTTGCTGGAAATCTCAAACTCTGGCGTGTACAGCCCGGTTTGCTCCCTCGGTTGTCATGGCCACCGACTGTACACGAGGTCTCCATCACTGCCAGGATCTCTAAGCAGCATCTACTTGTATAACAAAGGAGCCCTTGAAGTGCCTCTCTCAGTCATCCGACTGAAGAACTCAAATGGACTAACCTCTGGTGCCGAAAAAACGAAGCAAACGCAGAAGTGACAAAACCTGCAGTTCTTTAAGTGGCCACTCGAGGCAGGTTCCAAAATTTGAGTCAATTGCCATCGACCCTCTTGTTAAAATGCCCACCTTCACAGCAGAAATACAGCCTGGTCCTAAGAATGGTGACTCAGGCCCGCCTCAGCTCCCCCAGCGATCCACCTCTTAGTCTCTCTACGGGGGGCCTCAGATCTGTTCCCACTGTGAGCTCCTCAACAGCTCTTCAGAAGGCTGTTGGTGACGTCACGGAGACCACGTCCATATTCTATACAAGGCGAGACTTGAGAGGATTCTTTCGGAATCCCGGGACTCGGTTATCAAGCCAACTGCACCAACTGAAGGACTGGGGTCCAGCTGAGGCAGTTCAGCAGGCAAAAGCTGTACTCAAGCACCCTGACAATGTTGGGAGGGGCTGTATGGACAAGAGGGTCTTCACACAGGGTCACACAGGATGTTTTACAGCAAAGTGACAACTCTGCAGCAAAGCAGAGTATTAGTGGTGAGGAACTGCAGTGACAATAGGAGAGGATGACAAATACCAGTGGACAAGGTGGGAAAAGGAAATAGGATTAGTCTGCTTATTACAAATGTCTATGATGTGTTCCCAAACTCCCAAAAACCTGAACCAGCTGCTTGCTATAAACCCAGTCTGTGCACTTTGTTGAACAGCAGCGAACATCAAATACATCCTCTCCTCCTGCAAAAAGCAGCATGAGTCAGGGAGGAGACACATGAGGCACACCCAAGTCCTGACCCTAAGCGCTGGATGAACTTACCGCTACCCTTTGTGGGTAGAATAGCTACTGTTAAAGAGACAGTACTTCCTAAAAGAAATGATTCAAACTCAACCCGCCCTCACCTGGTTCAAATCTCTAAGTTCAAACCATCGCCCATTTCCATCTATACACTGGCTCCAACAAACAAAAGTACAAGGAGGCCTGGAAGCTCCACATTTGTACCATTACTCAACTTCAAAACAAATACAAGTGGATCCACCCCAATCAAACAGAACATATCAGATTCACCATTTCTCATTTCTATTAAATGCCATCCTTGTTTCACAACATTAATATCATCAACGCATCAATTCCAGAAAATCACAAACAACACTTTTGCACCATCTAAATTGACTCATCTGGAAAAAGCCTCGTTTTCTAATTCAGAACATTTTCCGCACAGAAAACTGAAAAAGGGCATCACACATCTCAAACACAGCTCCCACAATAATACGCTGGTTTCATTCCCCCACAAGTACAGCATCATACTAAATGTGACATTATACCCACCAACCTTGATCTTCCTCCCTCTACTTCAGAGTTAATTAACAGAAAAAAAACTCCTCTCCAAAATATATTTGGAAATATCAGAATCAGACAAAACCCTATCTATACCGTCAGTGAAATGGGAACTCAAGTTGTCCATCACTCCTGATGCTGATGCAAAAACTTAAAATACCTCCTACAACTCATACAGAAGAAGACACTAGAGTTCACTTCACTGGGCAAAAGGGTTTAAAATATGCTCCAGATAAGAAAAGGAACTCTGCGTTCAGAGAAAGGGTTAAAGTCAAAAACAGGAAGTGGATAGATGGCGAGGACCAACAGGGATCATCAGTGGTGGAGCTTTTCCTCTCGCAGAGCGCTGAGGGAAGAGAGCGGGATTGGTTTAGTAAAATACTCGTAAAGTGCCCGTTTAACCATGTGCCTTGAAGAAAGGCTCCTGGGAGATGTAGGGAGATGTAGAGAGATGTAGGGAGATGTAGAGAGATGTAGAGAGATGTAGAGAGATGTAGAGAGATGTAGGGAGATGTAGAGAGATGTAGGGAGATGTAGGGAGATGTAGGGAGATGTAGGGAGATGTAGAGAGATGTAGGGAGATGTAGAGAGATGTAGGGAGATGTAGAGAGATGTAGAGAGATGTAGAGAGATGTAGAGAGATGTAGAGAGATGTAGGGAGATGTAGAGAGATGTAGAGAGATGTAGAGAGATGTAGAGAGATGTAGAGAGATGTAGGGAGATCACATGCAGGCAGACACACTGACTTGTGTCTTGCAATGAAGAAAAAAAACAAGAAAAAAAAAACAAACATACCGCACCATTTTAGGACTTGAGATAAAAAGCTGCTTACTGAAGGGATTGAAACATCGAGTCCTACAAGTGACATTCAGACCGCAATGCAACCATGTGAGTCAGCCTCACAACCACAGACTAACCCTGGAAGCTAGCTTTTTAAATGTCAACTTAGTCATATCACATGAGACCAGTGTTGTTTGTGCAAAAATATGATCTTTAAATCCAAAAACACACTGTAGCCAATCCAAACCTTATGATTCTACATTTGGCCCCATTGGTAATGATATCTGGGACTTGGTTTCACCACGATGCATTGAACTGAGAGTGAGCAGGGAAGGCTGGAGGCTGACTGTGCGTCGGTCCTCACCTTAACAACATCTCCATCACTGTGTGGGAACCTGAGCTGCACCTCGGCCCATGTCTCTCATAGAGAGGCCAGCATGAAGTCATAACCATCTGATAAGTTCATGTTATGGTTAATTAGCATTAAATGACTAAAGATGCTGTGTTTACTGACAAAGAGAGATTAATCTCCTGCTCAGTCTGATGGCCTAGTGAAGGCTAGCTACGCTAAGTTAGCCTAGAGAACTCCCAACCACAGTCAGAGACACAATCCTTTCAAAGCAGCAGGACCAAAGCATTCAGAACTGATAGAGTGAAGAGCTTGCAGCCTGCAGCAGAGACTTCTAACCTATGTGCTTAGCCACTGAAACAACCAGGTTGGTTTCTCACTGCGTAGTTACTCTCAGAACACGACGACTCACCAATGGGTTCGCTCTCAAAGTCGATCCTCACTGTGCCGGCGATTGCGTAGGCGATGACGAGCGGTGGGGAAGCCAGGTAGTTGGCTCTGGTGTTGGGGTGGACTCTCCCTTCAAAGTTTCTGTTTCCTGAAAGGATCCCTGCAGCAACCAGATCCCCCTGGAACACAAAGCAATGTAAACACACAGGAGGAGTACATGGTAGAAACTCCTCCATGTCATTGTATGACTGTTTATCTACATCGCTGGTGAAACCAGAGAGGGGGAATAAAGGAACAGGAAACAAAGGAAGAGGAAAAAGAAGACAGACGAGGAAGAAAAAGAGCTACTGGGTGCCTGGAACGTGACATGCTCCAGATGGGAGGAAGCAGCCTCTTGGTACCTGAGTCACGGCCTCCACCACCGGCTCCGGGAGGGCCCCGCTGTTTCCTATACAGGTCATGCAGCCGTAGCCAACGACCTCAAAGCTAACAGGAGACACAAAGGGAGTGTTTACAAGGTGAGCTCTTTATTTTCTAAGAGCTTCATCCTAACGTCAGTTGACCGTGCCAAAAATCACATGACCCCCCCATGGGCGGGGCCTGTTGTGTCACAGCATTGTTAGTGTTTGTTTACTGGATTTAAACAGAATGTCCCTCACAAGTTTCACATAAAAGCAGAAACAACAGAGCTGTGAACTGTGTGGTCGGTTTAAAGCCTCAGATGATCAATAGTGACAACTCAACTTTAATGTGTGTGTGTGTGTGTGTGTGTGTGTGTGTGTGTGTGTGTGTGTGTGTGTGTGTGTGTGTGTGAGGCCACTGAGCCGATGTAGGGCTCATGGTTGTTGCTCATTTGTATCAAGTATCCAACTCACTGGATTACACAGAACAGACGTTCATCAACATATAGTTGGATCTCTAGACAGCGTCTGTATTGAATTTCCAGAATATGTCATAAATCATATGATACATATGTAGAAATTGTGATGTCCACCCTTACTGTGCAGTTATGTAGCATATACTGTCGTTTAAACCCGACCAACATATCAAATTACACAGTTTGTTCCACACGCACACGCACACGCACACGCACACGCACACGCGCTTTGGTGTCGAGGTTGTTGCTCAGGACGGCTTTTCTCACTAGTGTCCTCCATTTTTGTAGCAAACAGAACATTAGTAGTTTATCTTACTCGTACTGCTGGTCATCAGGAGAGGACACAGGTCAAGTGAATGTGTGAATGTTTAGAGTGCCCTCTGCTGGATCACAAGGCAAATGACTTTAAACGGTGTTATGGACTGAAAATGTTGAATTCAAAACACGTCATTACAGTTTGAATACCAACAACGTGCAAACAAATGTTTGATTTTTGGATTAAAAAAAAATCCCTAAAAGATTCTAATAGCTAGAAAGTGGACCTTGTTTTTGTGTGTGTGTGTTTTTAAAGTAGGAATGAACTGTTACGCTCAGCACAGTGAGTGTCTGTCCTCCCCACATGAAGAGGCCTTTGAGCAGCTCACCCCAGCTGAGCGAGGTAGTCCATGACCCCGCTCTCCTTCAGGTAGTAGGTGACCACTCCGCTGCCGGGCGACAGGCTGGTCTTTATGTACGGCTTCACGCTCAGCCCACACTCAATCGCTTTTTTTGCAAGGAGCCCTGAAAGAAGAGCATTTACCTTTAATAACTGGGTCAGATAAGAGTCAGGAGTTAATACACCCCCTGAAATCCCCTTCAGAGAAGTACTGCACACCCACCTGCTCCGAGCATGACAGATGGGTTGCTTGTGTTGGTGCAGCTGGTGATGGCAGCGATGACCACGGAGCCGTGGCTTAATGAATACTCTTTTCCGTTGAACTGGAAGGGGACCACAGCGCCGTGACGCTCGGGGGCCACCTGGAAACCCTTGAAGCCTTGCTGAGAATGTCACAGAGCAACAGGACGTGAGCGCCTTGGGGAGTCAAACGAGGCCCGACAGGAGCTCACAGTGCTGCTTCCATGTCGGGAACAATGTCAAACTCGCCTTTTCACCAAACTTTACTTTGAGAAATGTTCAGATCATTTCCTACAAACTTTCTTTTCAGTTAAAAAAAAAAAAAAAAAAAAAGAAGCAACAAAGAACAAGAGACGTTTGAACAGTTAGTCTAATATTAATGTTTATCCAGGAGACACCTAAAAGAATAAAAGTCTGATTTAAATCAGGAACTATCTAATTAAAAAACAAGAAAGCAAGATTACAACTGAACAGACATTTGATGCTCGCTCTTTGTGTTTCCTAGACTTCAGACTCCAAGGTCTGAACACGCTCAGGAGGATTCAGTACGAGCACACGGATTCATCTGTAATGCCGACTTTAAGGAAGAACACTAAGAAGACGGACGTCAACCTTCTGCTCCAGCTAATCACCTGGTGGCACTGCGCCAACCCGGATCTCCGCTTCGTCACCATTTTAAAAGAAGGAGGACGAGGGGATTGGTTTCCGAGCGGGGTACGGCTGTGTGCTGAGTCATCATACGGTAGTGACAGTGGAGCGGTACCTACCTTTGCTCCCAGGCAGGCTTCAAAGTCGGTCTTCATGTCGGACACAGGGATTCTGTCCTGAGGTCTTTTGGGGCCACTGCAGCATGGCACCACTGTAGTGAGATCCAGCTTCACGACCTGAGGGACGGGGATCAGGATTAGGAGAGCTGGTGGGTCTTTTCACATTGCTCTGCCATAAGCCTCTGTCGCCATTTGGCAATTCATATGTTTCTGCTGACACATAGTGGAACCTGTCTCATGTTTAACCAAGTCAGTTATCGTCTTCGTCTTCGGAGTCCCACTCCAACATGCTGCAGCCGACAGCGACCAGGCTCAGTGTGTCAGCGGGCTACTCTGTTGAGCCACTTGGGATTTGGCAACACTATTTCACCTGTCAGTCAACCTTTCTTTCATGGGCTCAACAATCTCCAGCTACAACTTCAAAATGCAGAGTAGAGACTGACCTGAGTGAAATCTGGATCCTGGGAGACATCGTTGTAGTCTCTGAACATGGCCACCGCCTTCAGGTACTTGGTAACGTACGCCTGCTTTTCTGCATCTCGCCCTGAGGACGTACACAATGGAAACAAACCTCGGAAACAGTTTCTTGTCATGAATCAGAGAGAGGGGAATCCGTCCTTCGGTTTTAATGTCGACGCAAACGCGTAGCTGGGCCACCGTGCTGCACCGTCTCTCCACAGCTCCACACTCACCGGTCTGCTGCAGGTACTGAATGCTGACGACATCCACGGGGAAGAAGGCCGCCGTGGCTCCGTACTCCGGACACATGTTGGCGATGGTGGCTCTGTCAGCGATGGACAGCTGAGCAACGCCTGGACCAAAGAACTCCACGAACTTCCCCACGACACCCACCTGACGGAGGTGCTGAGAGCACAAGGGGGAGGGGACGATGTCAGATTGTGACGATGGACACAACAGGAGCTCGTACCCCAACAGACTCCCACACGTCTGCAGACCTCTTAGTCATCACTTTACTTTGATTTCCACGTTGTTAAAAGGATTACCTTCGTAACTGTGAGGACAATATCTGTGGAGGTGATGAACTTGTTTGGGGTCCCGGACAGCTTGTATCCCACCACCTCAGGCAGCACCATGCTTATTGGCTGACCCAGCATAACGGCCTCCGCCTCGATCCCGCCCACACCTGAGGGTTTGATGACGAATCTTATTCACAACTTCATGATCAGGGATCAATTCTAGTGCGGCTGTTTTGGTTATTGTCACGCTATCGTTAGCTAGGAGCACAACTAATACACTGCATGAAGAAATGAGAGCAGGCACCTCCACCAAATATAAACCACAACTGAATGTATGTATGTATGTATGTTTATACTGTTGGTCAGCAGACGTAGACGAGACAGTGTCTTACCCCAGCCCAGCACTCCCAGTCCATCGATCATGGTGGTGTGTGAGTCGGTGCCCACCAGGCTATCTGGGTAGAAGAAGCCATCCTGGTTGAACACCACCCTGGCCAGGTACTCCAGGTTGACCTGGTGAACGATCCCTGAACCAGGAGGGATGATGCGCATGTTCCTGAAGGCTTTTGAGCCCCACTGGGAAGAAGACAATACTTTTTAAGGGTTACATTTTTTTAATCTCTCCATAGTTACCTATATATCAGACACAGAGACCTCACACTGGGTTTGTTCCCTTTTCGCACCTTTAAGAACTGAAATCTCTCTCTGTTGCGGTCAAACTCCAAGTCCTGGTTTTTGTGAAGGCTGTCAGACCTAAAGGGAAAAAAGAGCCGGTGTGTTTACGACGCAGAGAAAGAGACTGACTGTATTATGGTGATAACGCCTCAAACTGAGATGACCTTCATGTGGTATCTGTACGGAGGATAATAGAGAACGTATGACGTGATGGCGCCACGGTGGAGAGAGCTCTTACTTCCTGGTAAAGTCCACCTGGATGGAATGATCGATGACCAGGTCGGCGGGGCAAACGGGATTAATCTTCTCTGGGTCACCGCCGAGTTTCATCACCGCATCACGCATGGCAGCAAAGTCCACCACAGCAGGGACACCACTGCAAGGAGTCACACATATCCACTCACCATCATCATCATCATCATCATCATCATCATCATCATCATCATCACCACCATCACTTAGACTACCTTGACTATCATTTAACTTAGAAGGAAATCGGGCTTGGGATCAATATCACAATTAGTACAAGATTCTTTATCCTCACATTAAATTATTAATTCTTTGTGTTGAAAAATAAAGTGATATGAATGGGTTATGACTATGAGTATGACATTATTCAGGAGTTTATACGCCTTTGAGGCTTTTGTTTGACACCACGATTTTAAGGCTGCACCATTCCATCTAATTTGATGGAAAGGTGCAACCTTGAAATCAATAAGGCTGAGGATATTTTTGTGGTTTCATAGCCAATGAAAACAATCTAGTCCATTGCTCAATACTTTTTGACTTGTTACCAGTGTATTGCACTATTGAACCACTGCTTTTCACTGAAGATGTAAATCTTTAAAAAGCTCAATCATCCCATGAAGCAGCTGGTCGCTGTGGTTTCCATCAGATGTCACTCAAAAGGAGGAAACAGGGAGTCAGTGTGTGTGTTCATGGCAATGAGGGAACATGTGACCAAGAGCAACAGTGAGGCTCATTGATGAGTTTTAACAACGATGGAGCTCTGTGGAACAGAGGCAGAAGATAGAACTGACATGATAATAGTTAGTAGATCCATTCAGTGGTGGTTTGGCTGGGCTCATATCCTTTTAGACATATTTCCCCCAAATGGTCAAAATTTGAAGCAGCGGACGCCAAGATATCCTGACTTTTAGTCTTTGGTATGGATCAACCGAGCATGAACACATCCTACACTTCACATTATGCACCTTGATATCATTTTAACCTTGTTAAGACACTCTGTCTGATAAACAACCGTGTCTTTCATGCTCAAGTTGCCAGATTGTAACGCAGGCCTTCAAGGCCAAACCGAGATGACCCTGATGACATCACTCAGACACCATCAGGCTTTTTTTCCCTTCTCATTAAACAACTATTTTCACAGAAGTGACTATGACCCAAACGGATGGAGTTCCCTCTGAAAATAAAGTTCTATGGGCTCAAAGAAAACCTCTGTTCAGTACTTACTGACATTCTAATGCAAATGAATAGAATCCACGTACGTGAAGTCCTGGAGGATGACGCGAGCCGGTCTGAACGGCACCTCCACGGTCTGAGTCTGGGTCTGCTTCCAGTTGAGGATGCTTTCCACATCGGAGCGCTTCACCAGGAACTCGTCACAGTTCCTGACTGCAGACTCCAGGAGGACCCGGATTGAGAACGGCAGGCGCTCTGAGGAACAGATGGACAGTGAACCTCTCTGCAGAACACATCTCTCAAACTATTCAATTACCCGGACAACAGGTCGCACATCTGCACTCAGTGGATCATTGCTGTTACCATATCGGGGATCTCCAAGTTTGGACAGATTGTAAAACTGCTGCTTCGGGTCGTTGGGGTCCAGAGGCTCAACTATGTGCTGAAAAGGATTTTTCACAGTGGCAGACATCCTCCTCTGTGTGTCAGTACAAATCTAAAGCAGGAAGAAAAGCAACATAAGACTCTTTACAGAGCATAAAGAGGGTTAAATACAAGGCCATCCATGTTCAGTGTGGAAATGGATTAGCCTGAGGGTTAGTGAACTTTTGTCGCATGTTTTACAAGCCTTGCATAACCCACTCAAATCTCTTTAGCAATCTGATTAAACCTTAACCGGAACAACCTTTTAAAAAAAGAAAACTTTAAATGGAAATGGGCAACCGAGTGCTTGACAAGTTCACTTGTTGAAAAATAACACAAACTGAATCAGAATTGAGAGAACTGCTTGGACTCAGAGTAATTTCCCTGAGAGCTCGATCTGTGTGAGAGGTGAACTGACCTTCCACATCCAGAAAGCCCATATATCTGGAGTGAGGTCTGCTGCAAAGTGCAAAGTCTATTTGACACTTTCATAACTGTGTGATGCAACACACCCAGAGCACGTGTCTAATGGGACAATATGGAATAGTTATATCGAGTGTATTTGGTAAATTAATTGATAATGACTCCTGATGAGTATTGAACCTCTATATGTTCAGTTATAACCTAAATATGTCCACGCCACGACAACTATTATGAAAAGTGTCAGTGTACCAAACTGAGTGTCTCCTTGTTGACGTCATCCTCTGACCACACAGGTCCTCATGTGCGATCTGAAGTTGGACCCTTTGAGACTGTTACTGTACGGCTGTGCTCATTCAGCTGTTCACGAGACAACCCTTATCTTGTTAACTTACTAAAGCGTGTGTTAAATACCATAAATTAAAAAAAAACACCAATTATGGACATCACTTTTTTTAAACAATGAGATGATTTTGCTTAATCTAATCTAAACTGCTATCACCGGAGCTGTTATAAGACTGTCCGACATTGTTCATCCACATCTCAGACCCTTTAACTTCACCTGGCCCTCTGACGTCAGTTAGCATTAGCTAGCTAACGTTACGTGGTCAAACTCAACATTAACAGACGCATACGTTGAGTATGAAAGCTCAAAAGTATCAGAAGCATTGCTGGTGGCTACTTCCCATATATGATCAGCATGACATGGTGTATCTGTAAACAAATGAATGTTTTTAATGTGACAGCCCGAGTTAGCTAGCTCACGTCTCAACTCTTCTGCTGCGACGTCACTCTAGTATTCACTCTGACATTAGTGGAAGACAGCTCACGAGACAGTTCCTTCGATGTGGTCGGGTTTAAGGACTTACTTGTGTGTGCAGCAGAGAGAGAGCACAGAGCGGGGCCGTGTTCTACTCTGTCAGCGAGCTGATCTCATACGAGACTCCTTCCGCAGAAAGCAGCAACAGCAGTTCTTCTTCTTCGTTAGTGTTTATTAGCGGCTGGCAAACCACCTGTTTGCGTTACCGCCGCCTACTGGACTGGAGTGTGGAGCAGTAGACTGACGGAAAAACATAAACAAAGAATAAATAAATAAATAGTATCTGTGTTATTCCCTGTTGCTCTTAGGAAATTGATTAGGATATTGTATACTTTCCTTGATGCCTTTACCAAAATGTCATTGTTAACAGATAATTGAAATTCACACGTTGCAATATTTCAACTATTCTGTATCTGTTTCCTTGAAGGACACATTCTATCTTTCGATGGAGTTATTGCTGAAAGATGCATTATACTGCAAAAACAATGACAATGGCTTTTAAAATAAAAGTGCTAGAAAGTGTCCCCTATCCAGGCCGCTTGCTAGATATTTCATTTTCAGAAATTTCCCACCTCCCTCCCCTCTTTGCTTCTGGGGCCAACAACACAAGTTCAGAAGGAGGCATTTATCTTATGTTGTGGTCTATCTTCAGGAGGCTGGATGTGTATAGACCCTTATTTATCCGAATCTAAATCATATCTAAGTATTATTATAATTATTTGTTTGAATTTAACCAATCCAGGGCCCCCCCTGTGCTGCAGCCAAGGCCAGCCCTGCGCCATCCAGGGACCATAAGGAGGAAGATGACCGTTGTGTGCTGCATGACTTTGTGTTAAATGCCATTGTGGTCAGCGTATATGGAAGGTGGATTGACATTAACCTCTCGCTCTGTCAACATTTGAAAGCCTCTGAGTCAGTTTCAAAAACTACATATGAATCAGCTCAGTCACAGAGATTGTTCATGAAATAAAACAGTTTAAACTGGAGATCAAATGCTGAGAGTCCCTGCAGTTCATCACATTGTCCAGTAGGTGGTGCTGCTCAGCCGTCACAGCTGCTGTCAGCGCCACCAACGTGACAGTCATTCAAGAGCTTCTGATCTCTTGACCAGATGGGGCTGCTGAGAGGAGACCAAAGGTGAGAGCATGTAATGCAGAGCTTCAACTCAAATCTTATTTGTCTTTCACCAGTTAAAGCTCACCAGCGTGTAATTAGACAGTAGTATTTAAAGTGAAACAGCAGGATCATCATCACAGAAACTTGCTCAAGGAGACAGAAATGACAGATGACTCCAAATAATCCATGACAGCCAAGACAATCCCCACTGATCTGCACAGTTGTACTATGAATGAATTGTTTGGTTTGAACATGCATTCATACTTATTTATCCATCACTTTTAGCTATTCCATTGGAACTTTTCTGCTAGTATACTAACTAGTTTCTATGTACTCACTCTGCAGATCTGTTCACCTGTAAGGCTCAGAATCAACATCAGTGTCAACTTGTTGGTCAACAAAGACCTTTTTATGTTTAAATGTTTCCCCAAGCCTGAAACACTACAACAGACTCAACCACATCCCATGGGCCATTTCAGGGATTTTTCAGTTGTGAATAATCAATAAAACATTTTTTTAATGGTGACTAAAACCAGCTTGTAGTCCATGGTAATGGTAAATGGACTGTTCTTGTATAGCGCTTTTCTAGTCTTCAGACCACTCAAAGCTCTTTCACACTACTTGTCATCATTCACACATTGATGGGAGTTAAGTGTCTTGCCCAAGGACACATCATCATGGACTAGTGGAGCCGGGTATCGAACCGCCGATCTTTTGATCGAAGGACGACCCTGATCTTCCTCTGAGCCACAGTCGCCCCCGTACACACTGTAAAGAGCACTTAAGCACAACAGGCTTAAGTGTGTGTGTGTGTGTGTGTGTGTGTGTGTGTGTGTGTGTGTGTGTGTGTGTGTGTGTGTGTGTGTGTGTGTGTGTGTGTGTGTGTGTGTGTGTCCGTGTTGTGGTGTGCTTCATACCAGTTGTCCTTTGTGACAATGTCCTCCAGGCAGGAAGGTGACAGAGTGATTGACAGCTCAGTCTGTTCCCGTGACTGAGACATTTTCCATTCAGCCAATGCACTGAGTGGCCTCAGCAGTCACAGTACACACACACACACACACACACACACACACACACACACACACACACACACACACACACACACACACACCGGCCATGACTTCAGAAGGGGCTTGGTTCTGGCAGCAGGTTGTGATTGGCTGACTAAAGGTTGTGGGTGTGGTTTAAGGAATATGAATGTATTCTGACAGGTCTGTGATAATGTAAACTGTGACATCAGAAATATCAGGAGGATCAGTCAAACAGCCTCCCCTCGTTCTCTGGCTTCAACAGGCTGAGAAGGCTTAAAACTAATCGGCAGCAATTTTAATGTTTTCTTTCCCAGTGTTTGATTTACAGAAACCTCACATTTTGAATATTTTGTCCAACATAAAAACTCATTATATACATGAGCAGATGAGAAAGCGATAGCAAAGCAGACTATCAGACAGTCTGAGTCAAATGGAGGCTGATGTCACACGGCACCACCCGACTCACCGGCCCTGCAGGCTCACAAGCGCCACATGAAGCACGATTTCCATATGAAATCAAAATGAAATATTGAACCTGGCACTGGACAGAGGACAGCCTGAGACGTGTCATGGCCGCGCTTCAGTCCCTTTCCGTAGCAGACGTGGAGCTCTCAGTGGTCACAGTGGACATTGTTCCACAGAGGACATCGAGCTCCATCATGTGCAGACCAACACGTCGTTGGTTGGGACACTGCTGGGGTCTCCACACACCTGTCTTCATTTGTCCCTGACATCTGGACACATGTGGGCACGTGTCTGACCCATACCTCCCCCATAGACGACCCATAGATCCAACCTGGGGTTTTCTACCTACTTTCACATAATAGTTATTGTTTAGTTACTATATTATTAAACCTGCCCATCAAGTTTGCGGTAATGTGCTTTGCTCAGAAGTTTGGGAGTAGGGTTTAGCTTATTTTTGTGTTATAAATTGTGCGGATTAACCTGCCACAGGGCCAATCAGACGCGATCAACAGCCACAGACAGAAGATGGGGTAGACGTTGCTAGAAACGTTCTTCAAGCAATCAAAATACATGTTGATATTAGAGTTGTGACCTTTTGCACCATTTTTCATCACTATTTCCCATGTACGTAGCTTAGTGAGCTAGCAGGCTTTGAGAGAAGTCAGAACGAGGGTGCTGTAATTCATCATACTTTTTTTAAAATTGTGAACAATAATTAATGAAACATACTTTAAACTTTTTCTAAATCTGCCCTTTTGATTTACAGAATTTACAGAATTTACTGAATAATTAACTAATTTAATTCTATTAATTAAATAACTATAGCAAGTTATGTCTTTCAGCTTTTTGTGAGTTATCTATAGTAATATTAATAATAATAATAATGGTTAAAAACTATGTGAAATTCTATAGTGTTAAGTAAAAGCCTTCAGATTTTCTTGGGGGTGCGCCCCCCCAACCCCAATATCTCCTATAGCATCCTGACTCACTTTAGAAGTCAGAGGGTAGAGCTGAGACCAGACCATGTGACTGAGGGGAGACCGGCTCCTTCCCACCTGCTCATCCAGCTCCATTGTCTCCACCGAGCGCTCATGTTTCTTTCTTGGTGAAACCTGTTTTAGTGCAAAAAGCACCGATAGAACCAAAGGTCATTGCTAAAATGATAAAACCCAAACTGCAATAACCCGTAGATTTAATTTGCTTTCCATTTCCATTTCCTGTCCCACTGCAGCCACTTTTGTACCAGAGCTCATACAACGCCACGATATTAACCTGATCTCAGTGACCTGGGCTACAGGGACTGAAATCAACTTTCATTGTTGTTTGCATTGCTTCGTTGGTATCAACAAAACAACAACTGTGTCATCGTTTAATGTGTATAAAAGAGAGTTTAAACTGTCTAACAATGCATGCTGGGAAGTCTATTTGTGCTAATCCTGTTCCTTTGTGAACTCATTATTTCAAGTCAATCAATCATGTACACGAGTTCTGAAATGCTCTGAAAATAAATACAAAAACTTTGAGTTGATTCAACTTGAAATCACTTTACATTTATAAACCGATTAGTTGATTCCACTTGATTCCTGTCTGGTGTTCTACAGCGAATCAATCCAAACCAATCCAGTGGTCCATCCTTTACATTAACACGCAGCAACACAGTGAGGTGGTTTCTCCCTCGGGGCCCTGCAGTCCTTGGTCACTAATGCTCGGGGTTTCCATCCAGCGGTGATCTTCTTCGACAGGTGAACTGAGTCATTGCTAAAACAACCTCTCTGCTGCTCTCAGCCTCGTGCAGGCTCACTAACAAGCCTGCACACGGAGACAACAGGGGAATCCTGAGATCAACTTAGCCTACGAACTCTGACCCATCCAGAGAATGCAGTCGCTCTGGGAGAAGGTCCTGTCCATCTGTCTCTGATTAACAAGGTTTGCAACCTTTGGGTCCCAGTTCCTCCTCCACTCAGAAATATTGCATCATCCATCTTTCTTCCAATCCCCACAGACAGCTCTCTTTTGACTGCTGGCACACCCACCACCATTATATATGTGCGCGTGTGTGGAAGTGCAGGAGTGAATGGTGCTCTATAGCCTGCTTCAAAAAAACAAAAAATGTGATTTAATACAGTTCGACACAATTGACTGCTGAAGTTGTCTTCAGGGACGCTGGCCCATCCTTGTCTTATAATACTTGGTTTTAACTAATTGAATACCAATTGATATGAAAAATCAGTCAGCTCTCAAATGTCCGATCCAGATCAAATATGATTCCGTGTCTTTTCATGCAAACCCTCTCCTCTCCTTGATTTGGGCTGTAAGAAAGCCCCCCTCCTGTTCTTCTGCCTCTGTTCTGGGGTCACCCAGAGGGGCGGTCAATGTCGCTGCCCTTAACCACTTCAACCAATCATCCAAACCCCCCGTAACCCCCCCTTAACCCCCTCTCCCCAGCACCCCCTGTGACAAATCGGATGGCTGATGGTCCCCTTCTCCCTCTTGGTACCCCAACCCCCATAAACAGGCCACCATCCCCCACAGCACCCTGCATGATGATGATGGGCAGGTGCATATGTGATGTGATGGGAAACAGCTTGCTTTGCTTTGCTCTGCATGCACCAGTGTTCAGGCAAAGGGCAGAAGATCACAGGATCACAAATGGAAGTATGAACCAGAAGCAGGGGGTTGAGATGCTGCGATGTCATGACACACTTTACTGTGGGAGACGTGTGTGGGAGGAGGCTGCTGTCATCTCACACACTCTCCAAATGTATTTGCCCCCAGTGTTCACCCTAAAAGCTCACATTAGGAACACTGAACTTGCAATGAATTACATCATCCACACGCAGGCAACACATCGCGTTGACAACGTGGGGTTAACTCCTGTCATGCCAAGGAAATGTTGCTCTGAGCGCAAATAAACGAGACTGGCTGTGTGCTGGAGGAAGTGCAGCAGCATAGATGCACACACAAACACACGCACACGCACACGCACACACTGGTGCGTGGAAGAGAGGAAAGAGATGTCACGCAAAATAAGAATCTCCTCTTGTCACTGCGTTCAGGAGCAGCGAACAGGGATGAAGTCAGAAACACGGAGAAGGAGAGTGTGACGGAGGGTGCGCGCGCGTGTGCTCGTGTGTGCGCGTGTGTGCGTGTGTGTGTGAAAGTGTGAGAGTGAGAAACGTCATTTGCTTGGACTGGACCACCGGACTACGAGCATACGAGCACCGTCCGGAGGAGGGACAGTGGCCCCACTGTGTAGCCGGACAGAGAGTCCCTGTGCTCGGACAGGAAACCCCCGCCGCTCCCGGTCCTCTCGCAGCGGGGCTGGATGCCGGAGGACGCCGCAGAAAGTGACACCAGGAGCAGTTAGTGAGTGCCGGGGGGACATGGCTTCTTCTCCGGTCACCCCAGCATCGCTCGAAGGAGTGACACCTTCCCCCACCGGGGACGAGGAGCCCGCTACAACCCGACAGGTACGCTCGCCTGCCCGATAACGTTCAACTGCTTACAAACGTGTCAAAAAACAAACATGCCGAACTTCATGTGAAAATACATCAACTTGAAACGGAGTGGGTCATCTACAAGGGCACATGCGTGCACGAGTGTGATTTCAGATACAGTCCGAGTCAGCAGAATGTGCTCTTTAATTCGGCATGCATTTCATACTTTAACCAGCGATTCATTGAAATAAAATCCACATTTAAAATCGTTATTTCAAGTAATCCAGTGCGCACCAAATGTACACATCACACTTAAAGACACATGGAGTGTCCAACGTCGTTCCATGACATGCATGCATATCTGCTCATGTCCGAGGACCCATAGACCTGATATATTTTGAAATGGAGTTTGGTGTGACGCATCTGCACACGGACGTCTCTGACACTTCACGTGCGAGGGGATAGTTTTCCCCAGAAAGAAAGTGCTCTAGTTGGGAAGGCGTTTCCCTGAATGTGACACTTGGTCCTGTCCAAGTTGTTCCGTCTGTTAATTACTGTTGTTTATCCAGAGCAGTGATGCAGTGATGGTCTGGATATGGAGATGACTTCTTCCTGTGCACTGATGATACACCATTGCTGGTGTTTACTGCCATGTTGCCCCCAGGGCATGACAATTTACATTGGCCTGTGTTTTTATTTTTTAAATCATAGTCCTGAGCATATTGAGCTAATAGATGCATCTATTTGGTTTCGATCCGGCGTGCTCGTGAAGGAGTCACACACACAGGAGAGTCAACATGTGCTCCAGTCAGATAGTATTGAACACAGAGTCTGAGCTCATATTTAGACTGTGAAGGTGAATCCGTGCACAGCCTCCTCCACGCGGAGGCCTCCGCAGCAGGTGCACGGCGGTGTCAGTGTCACCGGCCCGGCGGCTCTGATGTCCTAATTTGTACACACGGCCGGAGAGACGGGAATACAGAGAGAATGCCAGACGGCTGCGAGCTGGGTTATGATGATTTCAATAAAATGCACGTTCAGGTTTATCATGGCTGCCGTGTTCAAGCCTCGTCTATGTCTGGGAAATAAGGAGTTCTGGACATGGTTAATGCCTTATTTATAAGGAGCCTGTCATTTGTTATACTCCTTTTTGTGGTGACCCTCGACTAGAGTACTGTAACAGGGAACTTTAGTAACTTTGGTCAACATTTCACAGATTTAAAATGTACAATTTCAGAGGGAAATCAATTCATTTATTTGCAATTGCGGCAATCAGGGAATCTGCTCAAGATACAAAATTATTTTATTGCAGTATTTACTCTAAGCACTCATGTTTCCACAGCACTGTAATGGACATATGAGTATGGATGTTGAAGCCGTCACATGTTTATATGAAGAGTTACATATTGGTTATTTTATGCCGAAGAAGCTGCAATTAATGGCATAGACGGGGCATCAAAATGATATGCAAGAAAATCTGTTTCATTTTTGTGTGCAAGGGTGTTTGCTTTATGATTAGCACCTGACAGACATGAATACTCTGCATTTGATTCATCAATTCATCAGACGTGTTGATCCTTAACTGAAAGGCCGAGTCGAGTCACGAATCTTCGTAAGCATCACCTTTTGATTCTTTGAATGTTGAACATTAAAGTGATGCAGCATTTGAACTGTTCCCTTCTAGTCTGTGTTAATAGAGCTTTTACATAACTGAGACCAAATCCTTTTAGTGCATAGGCCTAATAATCAAATATTTAGGGTGTGTGGCCATGCCAGGCCTGCCTGATGCTGTTTTTATTGTTGTATTGTATTTTACGTCAAAACTTGAGATCTAATCAAGTTTTTGCTTTCAATCTCAGATCAAGTGACGTTTTCAGGCAATAACATCTTAAACAAATACCTTTATCAGAGTCGTGTGCAAGTCTCAGCCGAGTGCACGACTAAGCAAGTGACCAGGCTTAAAAAAGCAAAGTGAAATGGTTCTAAGAAAAACAACACGGGGCAGCTACAGTAACGGAGAACCGTGGAGCTTCTGCAGTGTGATCTCTGCCTGTCATCACAGATGTACACAGCAACACATGTGTGTTGTACACAGCAACATGTGTGTTGTACATGTCAACACAACGCTCAGTCATGGAGTGAAGAGCGAGAGACGGGGGAGCTGAGAGGGAGGGCATTCAAAGAGAAAAGTCCTGCTAATAATAACATGCTTGCAGGGCCACCGTCGATACGTCATTACACCGCAACATGATTTGAATATATTTATTCCTGTAGTCTAAAATGTAGAAGTGCAACTGACTTAACTCTGGAAACTGATGATACACAAGAGAATAATGAAGACAGTCGGCTAGGCAGATTGTTATGTACCTGTTTAATTTGGTTTTAAAATGAGTATCATAATCGTCTGGCTTAAATTTAAAGCCACTGTGTGACAGATTGGTCTCCGTGATTGTGAGATTATGAATAGCCTGAAAGCAACGCAACGGCTGTACCAATTTTCAACAAGATTGCCTCATTATTCTACACTTATGCACTGCTACACTCTGAGAAATGCTATAATCGCATGACACTCCTGCAGATACACATCCACAATATGAACTCACGAGCCAATCAGGAAGAGCATGACCTCCTCGAGGCTCCGCTGCCATGAAGAACAAATGAGCTTCCTCCCTCAGAAGCTCAGGCCTACAACGGAGGCAAGTTGCCGTTTGTAGCCATCGCAGCATTCAGGATGTGTGAAAGTGGAGTGATTAATATTGCAAACTGGAGTGTGATGACGGACAGGGCAGTTAGAGGGGGGTGGACGTGTGGTTTGCCACCAGGTCTGCTCCTGCAGAGGAGGACATCTGCCACTCGTTTTTTTTCTGTCCCAGCCAAGGTCAGATTGTGACTGTGGCAACGCAGAGAGATACATGGATGAAACAGAGAGACAGACAGAGGGGAGAAGAGAAATGCGGTGCTATGGCCGTGATCAATTAAAGGATGTTAATGTGATAGTCACTAAGGCAGCACATCAGGCCTCTGTTTCTGTCTTTGCAGCTCGGAGAGAAATGTGGATTGATCGGGGGGTAAAAGTAATTGTTAAGATCTGGAAATGCAGTGTCATCGTTAAAAGTCAGACGGAAAGAAAAATGAACAGCCAGACGATCAGATCGGCTAGGGTCATCGCCATTGTGTGATTTGAAGAAGCGGTGAATGTTGTATGATCAGTATGATTGAAAATTACCGTACACAGACACCCTTTATCTGGAAAGGTGTGGCGTGCTAATCGATCATCCAACAAGCACTTCTGACGGAGTAGTCTGGCTGCTTTAGCACAGGTTAGCCAACTGATTTTGAGGAGAAAATTATTATAAAATGTAAAATGTTTCAAGATTCAAGTTTTTGTAAACATGCAATGTAGTTTTCAGTCCTTGGACTGTATAAGAAGTGGACATAGTCAGCCTAACATCAACCATTGGACTACGATTTTGAAGCCTTGGGTCCTTCAATCAGAGGATCGGTGGTTCGATCCCCGGCTCCGCAAGTCCATGTCGATGTGTCCTTGGGCAAGACACTTAACCCCAAATTGCTCCCGTAGCTGTGAACTACGGTATATGAATGTGTGTATGAATGGTAGCTACTCCTGATGGGCAGGTGGCACCTTAGCCCCTCCCATCAGTGTATGAATGGGTGAATGATGTCATGTAGTGTTGAAGTACTTTGAGTGGTCGGAAGACTAGAAAAGAGATGTACAAGTACAGGTCCATTTACTTCCAGATGAATGGCGGCGGCAGTAGCTCAGTCCCTGGAGACTTGGGTTGGGTACCAGTGGTTCCGCCTCACGGACCAAGTACGAAGTGTGGACTGGTTGTTGGAAAGGACTCAGTTCGGCACTGCCTCGGTGACCTTGAGCTCGGCACCGAACCCCCAAACTTCTCATCAGCGCTGTATAGTAGCTGCCTACTGTTCCTAATGCTAGGATGGGATAAATTCGGAGGGTGAATTTCACTCTGTGCTGTGAACAATAAACAAAGAATAAAAGTTGATTAACAGTTTAGATGATCTGGTCACAGTGCTACAGGGATTATTAGCTACATTTCCTCTGCACTTCCCCTAACTAACTTCCAATGTCTGTGTACATTTTTGAACCTAAAGAAACAGTGTTTTTAAAAAAACCTATATCTTCTGAAATGTGAATTATTCTCACTTTTGGGAACAAAACTATAATGATGCCTCAGAGAGCTTTACAGTCTGTACAGCATAAAACATCCTCCGTCCAAGGACCCTCGCATTGGAAAAGGCAAAACTCCCCAGAAAAAAGCTTTAAAGGGGAAAAAAAGGCAAAACCTCAGGAGGGATCCTTCAAACAGAATGGACAGAAGTGCACTAGATGTCCTGTGTACAGAATGGATATCATTGAATTACAATATCTTCAATATACAGTAGGCTAAATGATGCCTGTGAAGCTGTTGAATTTTAATATCCATGCAGTAACGGTTATCCATGCCCACTGAATAATACCAATATAGGGGTGATATGACTGCAGAACAATTTATATAGATTATCCATCCATCATCTGTAACCGCTTATCCGGTTCAGGGAGCCGATCCTAGCTGACAAAGGGTGAAGGCAGGGTTGGACAGGCTTGGACCTTGGACAGGTCGCTAGACTATCGTAGGACAGACAACCATTCACGGTCACATCTACACCTGCAGGTAATTTAAAGTAATCAATAAACCTAAGCTGCATGTCTTTGGATTGTGGGAGGAAACCGGACATTCTGGAGAGAAGCCACGCTGGTATGGGGAGAACATGCAAACTCCACAAAGAAGTCCCATCTACTCCGGGAATCGTAGGAAAAGAAAAGAAAGAAGTAGGAGGAGTAGAACAGGGGATGAGAGTGGTTGGTTACCAGGTTAGGAGGTAACCGGTTGTGTGTGTGTAGTGGGTGTGTGTGTGTGTGTGCTCCCTGGTGTGTCAGACCCTCATTCATCACATGATTTGATGTCACTGAGATTTCACTCTGCTGCAGTGAAACAGAGACTCTACATTTCCATTCTGTCTCTGCCTCCACTTTGCAGGACATGACTATGCGTTTTTCTAGCCGAGCAGATACTTATGTGATAGAATACGTGAGGTGCAGTACACATGGGTAATGGCCTTATGTATAGAAACATGAAGCTTCAATGTCTATGGATTATTCTACTGAATTTGTTATTTGTAGTCCTTATTACTATTCTTTGCAAATAAATTATTGTTTATTTGCAAAGAGAAGAACGTTCTCCTTTTCTCAAGGAGGCTGTTTAGACCTTTTGTGTCGGACAGTATTCATTTGTCAACCTAGATTTCACAATAAAAGCAATTCACTAACTAAGGCCACGCTAATAACGATAAGGGTTTCAAATGGTTTATTGTAGGGTAGGGGATGAAGGGATGTAGGGTAAGGGATGAAGGACGTTTTCTGATATTGTTCAGGTTGGAATGGATGTATTGTGAGGTATGCGGGGGAAGAACAGCGACTGAGAACCTTAATGATATGATCGGGGTCGGTTGAAGATGGTTGCTGAAAACCGTGGGTCCACAGTCGACAGAGGGTCGGTGGCTGGTGCCAATAGTCCGAATTTCTTGTACAAGAAACGGGAAAGTCAGTCGGTAATCAAAGTTTTGTGACCTGGGATGTGGGAGGCTCGGAGTCTGAACTGGAGCTACATTATATCGAGACGATGAGACCGTCCTTTGTTAAGAATGTCTACAACGGTGTTGTCTGAATAGATTGCAACGGTCTTTGGACCATTCGTGCCCCCAAAGAATGGCTGCTATGACGTGTTCGTGGATATTTGGAATCAAGGCGGCAACTGAAAGGAGGTATGACAAGGAGGATCAACCTACCCAAATGATGCGGATGGCGTAGTTTAGGTGGCCTGGCAGTGAAAAGGGTTGGTGTTTGGTGCATTTTAGATCCGATGAATTTTCTCGGTAGGTAGGGTTGCTTGGAGTGAGACGGAGTTGAGGGTGATGCCAAGAATTTCCAAGGACGTGTTTTTTTTGTGTACTGCATTAAGTTGTCCGGGATGGAATTAGGCTATTGATGATTGGGAAGGTGAGGCCCTGGGGTGATATGAGGTCTATAATGGGTCTCTTTTTCCCTGAATATTTTCTAGTACCTACGCGTTGTGGACTTCCTTGGACAGTGTATTGACATGTGTCAGGCTCTGAGATGGCTGATAGTTTTTATTAGCTAGTATTTTACGTATGTAGGAGGATTCTGGCTTTACCTGCAAACCTGGGTGGAAGCCATATGTGAAACCGTGTATGAGGAAGCTAAGGAACTGGCAGTCTGCGTGGTACTTTAAGGCGGAAGCTTGAGTGTTAACGTTAATTGGGGTATCAAGATACTTACACGGGCTGTGCTTGGTTGGATTGTGGGGACAGGTTAGTCTGCCGTGGGCCCCTTCGCAGATGGAGCATGTATGAAGGAATCGGCAGCTAGAGGTGTTGCATCCTAGGTCGTCTGAGTTATTGCAAACCACCCTACCTCCCTGGTAGAGGACCGGTCTATCTCTCCTATCTATGCCTTTGGAGAGAGGGCCGAAGGTGGTTGGCCGGGTGATGGATGGTGGGGGACTAGAGGCAGGCGGTAAACGGTGGGGCTTTGTTTACTTGGAGCTGAAGTAAAAGGCAGGGGGGCTGTTAGGTTGCATGTGGTGACCAGATACGATGGTGCGCCCCATAGCTTGCAATTCAGGGAAGAGTGAGCTGCGAAAACCTAACGATATAACTTGGGGTCTAGTGTTCCTCAGTATGTTCCCTGATTGGACTGCTGCAAGCGACCAGCACCTTCAGACAAATCTAACATGATATGTATAAAAGTTGTCAATTAGCAGCAAGTAGTCGTCCAACTCGGGCCTGCGGTCAGGGAAGGCAGAGCAGATGATGTCATGGTACAGGGAGAAAGAGTAGGTGAATTTGACTGTTGTGAGTTCCTTGGAGCAGGTGGGGAGTGGCAGTTTGAGTGCAAAGCGGCCAAGAGCGGTTTGCAATTCCCTGGAGATGTGGGGATTGCATGTGGATGGATTTGTTAATTGAGCAAGGTCAATGTAGTTATCGATGAGAATCTGTTGCCTGAGCATGTGACACGGGTGATGATCAGGCGGATGCGACTGTGTGCTGGATGTAATGCTGTGGCTAAAGTGAAACTGGTAGGTGGAGGAAAATAAGTTGTGATGAAGCTGAGTCAAAGAGGAAGTCAATGGGTCAGTTGTGCTTAAATACTTTGTGCGGAGGAAATTAAATATGTACGGTGCGTGGTCCTTGTTCCCAAACTAAGTTATAAAACTTAATTAATGCAATGCCTGCTATGTAGTCATTGTGCACCACAAATAAATAATAAAGGTTCTTATGATTTATTATGTAATTATTTGTCCCTTCCTTAACATGTTGTTATTCATGTATTTTTATATATTATATGGTATGTAAAGCTTTTGCAGGAGACCTTATAGAAATAGAAATAGAAATTATAGAATGCTCTCTTCTTCTTGCTAGTGAGGGCCAGCCTACTTTCATATAGTATACACAGTGATGAAGATGATATTTATCTCGAGCAGCATGAGAATAGAGCTGGTGTACAGAGTCAAGCTCAGATATGATGGTGGCTGACTGTACAATCATGACCTGTCCTCAAAATAGAAACATGGTTTATTTCCACATAAGAAACCCATTTATATCTTTAGTTTCTCTCCATTAAGTAATGGAGGGATTACAAAAAATGATCATCTGTCTGTCAATGAACACGGCAGTTAAACAGGCAGATTTTTAACTATGATGTACTAAATGTGAATGAACATCTGTATTATTTCAACAAACTGGGCCGTTTAATCACGATTCATCATTATATTTTTGAACAGCAGCACATCCAGCTATGACCTCTTGGCTGGCAGAAATCAGCAGATGTCTGTAAAACCATCCTCCTGCCCACCAGCCCCAACAGACCGCGCTATTCAGCCGCTTTCCCTCCACTCGCCCCGGCCGATAACCCACATACGCTGCAACAAAGTCTTTATTTTCTTCAGGGATGGCTGCACAGATGGTTTAAAAAAGTCAAAAATATCCAGTTTTAGCAGCTAGTTTTACAACTAGCCCAATGATCACATTAAAGTACAATTCTATATCACTTCATTCATTCTGGAGTGGGGACTTATTTAGTTTTGGGTTTTTTTACTTATGTAGTGACTATTATTAGTCACATTTATATTACTATTACTGCTTTTATTATCATTATTCTATTATATCCTCTGCTGCTGTTTTTCTTAGTAATAAGAGACAATGCTGTCATTCTCCTATTATTATTTTTGGTGCTACTACTGCAATTACTACCCTCATTATAGTACTGGCTATCCATTAAAGTATTTTTTGGGGGAGTTTTTCCTGTTCCTATGTGAGGGTCCAGGGACAGAGTATGTCGTATGTTGTACAGACTGTAAAGCACTCTGAGTCAAATCTGAATAATTAATGTGGGTAGGTGACATCCCTATTCTTAATCCCAACTTCAAAATATCTGACTGGTTGATTGTTTCTCCAGGGGAAGCATCCGTCAATGAGCAGATCATCAACAACAACAACAACAACAATAACAACAACAACAATATCGTAGTAGTGATAGGACATATGTAAACTAGGTGCAAGTAACAGTTTCCTTGTCCTTTAATAATGAAGAATAGCAGGGAAAAGTTCTCAGTCCAGTGCACTTGACATGTCGTAGCCTTTATTTCAGGGAAGTCATGGCCAAAATGTACTTTTCAGCCGTGTTTGAGTCCACGTCGATGCTTTTCCCACTGACGGTGACAAAGTTACTCATCAGTCAAAATGACATTTCACAGCTACAGGGTTGGTTTGTCAACCCTGTAGCTACCTGATTGGTTGGTCCACCACTTTGGTCCAAGCTGAAATGTCTCCACTTCTAGACCATGAGTTGCTTTTGCATGTTGCCTAGAGTAGACTTTAAAATAAGCCTAAATTCTGTACAGTGTGTTTGGTTTCTGGCCTGATCAGTAATTACTCCGCTGTGTATGGCTGTGGAGCATGTTTGGAGGAGGGGGGGTGGGGGGGGGCTATCATACCACACAGATGTGCCGCTCAGCTGGCAGTAGACAGATGTACCAAGCTCAGTTTGCTGTGTCATGCTGGTGTTTAGTAAATCCGAAGCTGTCGATCCAACTCATTCTCCTCTGAGTGATTTACGTCTTTAAATTCTTTATGATTTTGAACTATATCCTCCTCCCTTCATCACCTCACACACTCATGTTGCTTTTCGGCTGTAGTTCATTGAGTCCTTTCATTAGCTGTCATTATGTCCATGTCTCTTTCTCCTCTTTCCATGACTTTATCCCCACAAATCCCGTTACACCCTCGTCCTGCGGACACATCAGCTGATGACAAACCAACCATGAGCTGTGATGGAGGCCTGAGGACAGCTGAATCAAGCAGGGAGGAGCCACCAGACAGACAAATACAATATCCATCTTTTATTCAGTTACTCATATGTAACACTGCGACACTTCTATGATACACCAATGGGTACATTCACTCCCTGTAACTTACTATCAAGTATTAGATGAGCATTTCTATTCTAGCATATGACCTCAGAGCCACAAGTAGAGGAAATAAAGATCATTGGATTTCTGGAACATTTCAGTGGCTGACCCCCATTAGTGGCTAGACCTAAAGTTGGACTGGTCAGCCTGTCTGACCAACTGAACCCCCAGAGGATAAACCTTTCTTGGTGAGCACTAGACCAATCTTTTTGTGCCACCAAAAGGTCAAATATTATCCTTGACCAACATTTCTTCAATGACAATCTTTCTCAAAAACTAATAGCTGGAAATTAGCTGTGGATATTTGTGGTCCCAAGAGGATGAATCCAAATGTGTTTGGTCGACCCTACTGATCTTCTTCCTTGCACCACCAAAGTTGTAGCGATCTGCTGTCACTACCACAGGAGGTTATCATATAATAATTCATTGCACAGCCTCAGTCCTGAAACAGACATAGCCCACTCGTAAAGAGCGTGTTCCTGGCGTGAGGCATGGCCTAGACGAGGCTGGACTCACGGGACTCTCAGGCACTCTGGTAAAAGTGAGAAAATACTTTTTGTTTCTGTATTTGTTATTTTTTCTCTTATTGTTGTTGAACTAAACATAACTGAACTGTTGGTTTCAACAAAACTGAACTGAACTGGAAAGAATATTATTTTGTTTATTGAGTCAAGAGGAAAATACAGACTGGGTTTTTGCCTGCACGTGAGTTACTAATACGCATTTACATTGAGAGATATCTGTTGTTGTGTTTCATTGTTTGGTGGCCTATACTAAATATTTTTGCTTTTTGGGAGGGTTTCAGATATGAGTAATGTGTTTATTGAGCTCTATTGACTAACTTAAAAATATTGACTCACAAACCAGATGAAAATATTGTTCGGCGCTGACCTAACTTGCACCCCAAGCTACCAGTCTTACAGTCACAAAGCTTTCATTTGTACACAATACATATTCAAATCTAATGACCAAATGTGTCACTGCGTGAGCGGTCATGCTCTCCACTGATTTTGTATTATATTGTCCAATGTTATAGGCAGATTGCATATCTAAAAGTGTTTTCTCGCCACTGTTGGTTGGTCAGTTCAGACTGAAGTTTCAGATGGTTGACAAAGTACAGGTTAGGCTGATGGGATCATGATTGTATTGCAGGTATTTGGACATAAACAAAAAGGTATTGAACAAATGAACAAATGGAACAAACATTATTGGTACAAATATCTGGACCAAATTTCATGTCAATCCATCCGACAGTTGTCAAGATAATTTCCTCGAGAGCAAATATATCACCCTCATTACCGGTCTCCAGAGGACCACAGAGATTGTTGATACAATATTTCATGGCAATCCATCTGATCGTTGCTTAGAGTTATCCACTGATAACATGGCTAATTACTACTTAGCATAGGGTATAATCATGGTCGTGGTCAAACAAAGACAACCTTGACTAATGCTTAAACAGCCACCAGACTGAGGAGGTTTTGCAGCTGTGTAACAGTCACAAGGCAATCCCAAACTTAGCTACCTTTACAAATTATGAATACTTTTGATTTCAGGCAGTCTCAAATTACAGTAAATTATACATCATAAAATATGACAAAGACTGTCCTTTTCTGACCTTGTTCTGAATTTGTCCATAATAGTGACATGACATCCCTCTTGATTCAAGTTTCATACTTAGCTTCCTTTTATGGATATGTGTTTTGGAACTGCATGTTACCCAGCAGGTTTTGGATATGTTCTCGTAGGTATGCATTGCCCCCAGAATTCAGTAGATTGTAATCAATGCTGGATCACGCATGGATATGCAATATAAACACTTCATGTTTCCTACCTCATATCTGCAATAATGTGTATCCAAACTGATATCTGATTATATTGTATTTCTAGCTTGTTTTTGCGTTTAACTTATTTATAATACCGTTACTGTTTGACTATTTATTGTACTTGTTTTGTTTTTTGTTTTCTACTGATCGCTCACGGCACTATCCACTTTGCTGCTGTAATCCTGCAAATTTCCCCGCTGTGGGACTAATAAGGGATTATTTAATTTAATTTAATTTTATCTAGAGTGATAAGGTCATTTCATTTCTTGCATCCCATCTAACCTGAACCAAATGTCCTACATCATGATCGGTCCTTTTCCTTTGAGGCTCATTCCCTACCTCGTCCACTTGCTGAGACTCACTGACTCGCTCTCTGGATCTGAAGGCGCTGACAGCATATTTGCACTAGTGTGGGCTCATAGAGACTCTTTAGACAGCCTCCGGGCGCTGGGCTGGGCATGTGTCACATTTATGGCATGCCTTCACTGGGCCTCCTGGGTTGCTACATAAAGTCACCGTGTGTGTGTGTGTGTGTGTATGTGTGTGTGTGTGTGTGTGTGTGTGTGTGTGCGCTGTGTGCATGAGGACAAGCAGGACATGTGAAGAGCACAACGGTACAGCCATTGATAGAATCAAGTGCGAACTGGAGGCTCTACTTGTTTTGGACGTGTGTGTGTGTGTGTGCGTGTGTGTGAGCTGTCTGAATAGCAGTCTGTGTGTCCAGGGACGGTCCACAGCCTCCAGGGGACAAAGCAAGCACTTGTGTTTTTTCACAGAAGGAGGCGTATTTTAGGGAAGCTGTTCGTCTCCTAATAAAACCACAACTGGACATTTGATCATAAAGCTCTGTTTTACCTCCTTACTCTTTGGGTGTTATGTGTACAGATTGTAAAGCCCTCTGAGGCAAACTTGTAATTTGTGATTTTGGGCTATACTAAATAAATTGAATTGAATATTGAGATAACGATATAACTTACAACAAATGAATAGATATTAAAGTGTACACAGTTAGCCTTTTATGCTGCTTTCAGTATTCTGGTTAAATACAGAGAATTGTTAGTTGAATAAAAAATATAATAGAAATGATTTCATTGAACTGAACTGAAGGCACCATTAAAAAAAAGAAGAAAGATTGTTATATTTCAAAGTGATACTCTCTTCAAAAATATGGAATATGGCAGTCTTTTGCAATGTGTTTCGCAATGCAACACAATGACAATAAAAAATCAATATATTGTCACCGTGGTGATATTTGGTTGGCATTTAGAACACAGATTATTTTCCATGTATTTCCTTTTTGATCCAAACCTGAATGGATACTTTGTTTTTTTACACGTATCTCCAATATTTTCAAATGTAATAATTCATACATTCATATGCTCAACCCATGATGCTCTTACATGAGCTTGAAGCTCAATCTGAATGTGAAAGTCTTTCTTAAGTCTGGGGTTTTAAAACTTCTCATATTCAGTCCAGATTAATGCTTCTGGTTTTGGAACTAGGTCTTGAGATGAATGCATAACTCATCCAACATATTCATACTCTCTTTCCTGGTAAACAGGTCTATTTAAAACAGTATCTAGTGGAAGTGGCCATCCATCTCTGCTTCCTCTATCTGAGCTGGAGCTCAGGAAACAGCAATGAGTTATATGTACCACAGAAGCTATATTTGAATACACATATTTCCTGTATTACTGGATTTTCTTTGAACTGTAATAACATTGAAAATTCAAAAAGGAGGTCAAGTCAAAGTTATGGCTGATTTCCATCTTTCAACAGCATTGATCTGTCAGCTAAAAGATAAGTTATAACCAGCAAACATTGTTTTAATGTTCGACAGCTGTGCCTGTCTGGAATGCACCAACAAAAATACAAGATACTTTTGATAATTATAGCTCCAAGATAACACATCATGCTTTCAATCATGAAGATCATTTCATAATTGTCTATTTATATTGCAGACAATGTTTTCATTTTCATTCAACTGCCTTTAGTGTTCTGAACATCTAATATACTTCATTAAGCAATATCTTTTATGTAAATATCCTCAATAGATCAGTTTTATGGCCTGTAGGCAGGGAATTACTATCGGACACATCAGAGAGAAACACGCCGACTGTAATGTTAGTATATTATTGTTATTAATTGAGTCACTTCCTGTTTTGCCGTTTTCCTTCGGTATACCGGCACAGGGTTTATTTTAATGATGAGGAGAGGTTGAAGAGCCTCGCTAAGTGAAAATGATGAGTTGTTTCAGTGAGTCTTTCCTTCTCATCACAAGGTATATGGACTTGGATGTATTTACTTATACGTAAACATTTACTAAAGTAAATAAATCCAATCGTTCTCTTGGTTAAGGCATTGTGTTGCGTATGCAGTTTCTTGCTTTGTCTCGGAGTCCTGAATGCCAGTGAGCTGCTGTCCTGGGGAGGCTGGAGTCTTGACGTTGTCCACAGAGACTTGTTGAGGTCAGAACCCGGCATGTGT
>JACSYO010002170.1:335976-348476 GCA_016806645.1 Ophiodon elongatus
ACACAGGGGCCCACACAGGGGCCAGGTCAATGGGACATGAACGTGCCTCTGACAGTCAAAGCTCCACCAGTCTCTCTGCGTTTCCAGCAGACACACAGAGAGTCTTGATGTAATAAATGTGATATGGAAATGCCGTCGCCGAATAGATTCTGACATAACAAACATTTAACTCCCATGACTGATCAGCTGTATCAGCCTTATTTGCATCCTTTGTCCCTCCTCATCAGTACAGTACACAGTACAGTACACAGTACAGTACACAGTACAGTATACAGTACAGTACACAGTACAGTACAGTTGACATACATTTGTACCAACCAGAGCCAAATTTGATTCTTATTGACTTTGTTTGCTATCACATGATTTTGGCTGCCTCAACATTTTTTATAGCAGGGGGCTCTAATCCATTCATCTCTCTAACCTAGCACAGATTGTGTGTGTGTGTGTGTGTGTGTGTGTGTGTGTGTGTGTGTGTGTGTGTGTGTGTGTTTCCCTCCCCTGTGTGACTCCTGGCTGCTCTATCCGTCTCAGGCCTTGCAGGGTGTGAGCAGCACTGACTCCACGCTGCTGTTCAGTCTCTTGTCCTGGTGCATATGATGTCATCAGTGTGTATGTGGAGTCTCTGGGGTTGTGTTGAGGGTTCATCATTATGACTGACCTCACATTTGTGTTGACAGCATTTCACATAACATAACGGATACTGATGGACCTGATCTTTGGACTTGGCCTTGAGTTTGGATCCTCGCCCAGAGAGACAGATTGTCGATGAAACAACCGTTGGTCACTGCCACCCCTCTCTGTCTGCTCTCTTTTCCTCGTCTTCCTCCTGATTGGTGGCATTTTAATACTGGGATGAACCCACAGTATCTTCATTTGTTTTAATATAATGACATTATAAATATATACCTTTGTCGGGAAAATATGTCTATTCATCATCACGTTTTCACTTCTCAGAAAGTGCCTTTTTCCTTTGGTCTCACTCTGTGTTGCTGTTCTCTCTCAGACTGTGAACGGTTAGAGCCTCAGCATGCTGAGGGAAAACATTTGTTCTCTGCTCCAGTCTGAGCGAGGGACATCACATGGTGATGGACGTGGTTGGGTCAGTAGTTTAAGTTTCATTATGACCACATCCTCACCAAATAATCCTCAAACCAAACAACTAGTTAGTTCATTACTCATGTCCTCAAGGATATTTCTCACAGGACTGGGATTCAAGACCACTTTAACACCAGTGACTTGTGACTTCACTTGGACATTAACCTTTGGACTGGGAATGTCCCCATGCAGTGCAGTAAATCAACTCATTCCTGACAGATGCACTTTGAATCAATCTAACAGCAGCCAATCACATTCCACAACCAGGAGGTAAATTTGTGTTTGACAGTGCAGACGAGCAGACTCACACATGCATAGGGGCGACTGTGTCTCAGAGGTAGAGCAGGGTCGTCCTTCTATTAAAGGATCGGCGGTTTGATCCCCGGCTCTGCTGGTCCATGTCAATGTGTCCTTGGGCAAGACACTTAACCCCAAATGTCCCCCGCAGGCTGTTCCTGCGGTGTGTGAATGATTCGATACTCCTGATGGGCAGGTGGCACCTTGCATGGTAGCTCCTCACATCAGGGTGTGAATGGGTGTACGGTGACATGTAGTGTTAAAGAGCTTGGAGTGGTCAGAAGACTAGAAAACACACGTACAGTCCATTTACCATTTACTGACTTGTTAAAGAGTGAAACAGTTAAATTAGATCTTGTTGGTCTTGAGTTTGAAATGAACTCTGGATATATACGTGTCTTGACTTGAGAGATAACTTGGGTCAAGACTTCTGTGTGACTTGCAAAACAAACTTTGTCCCACCTCTAACGGTAGGTCAACGTTGAAGCAGGAAGTGGGTCTGTAACCTGTGATGAATTTAACTATAAAACATGGAATCTCTATCAGTGTGTTCTTCATATATCTCAAGAAATGTTCATCTACTTCCCACTTGGTGGGTGTAATCCTGGGGACCCGAGGGTGTGCAGTGTCGAATTTAGTAAAATGTGCACACATTTCAATATTAATGATGTTTTAATAAACAAGCTCTCAGCGTTCTGTGCAGCAGCGGGGCAGAGTAGAGCATGTCGGCATCGTCCGACTGATTAACGTAGTTTGTGCAATGTTATATATAATGTTGCTTTTCCCAGAACCTTCAACCTTCTCAACTCAGTGGATGGAGTTTGTAACGTTGTCATGGACAAAGGATGAGGTGGTTAAAGTGTCCAATGCTCGGAACTTTGCTTGGTGCTGAGAGGTGCAACTACAACAGTGGTACAAAGAACCTCAGAAAACTAGTTTATTGAATTATACATGTCAGCAAACACGTCACAGCTTGTGAACTTGGAGCGTTGTGAGTTGTTCATATGGACTTTCCTCGTGAACACATTAAACATAACCCTGTTTGAAGAAATGTATAAGAAAGAAAAAAACATTTAATGCAGTTGTATACACAAAAGCAATAGGCAAATGTTGTTATAAACTATATTCTTCCCTTAAGTGTCTTTGGTTAATTAACACAATTTAGGCCAAAGATTCCCAAACATCTTCTGTCATTTCCCAAAAAAATTACAATTGCTTTTTTATCAACCAACATGGAAACCAGCACCAAAACCAAGAAGGAGTTTTGTGAAAAATCCTCAAATCAGAGACCTTCTTCAAGTCAAGAGCAGGTGGCATTGAAGTAACCTTATGAAGAACATGCACCTTATGTTTCTCATAATTTTCTGCTGTTCAGATGCTCCTTCATATTTTGGATGTGACTGATGTGGTAGATCATTGACTGCCACCTGTTATTCCTTTCTTCCCTGTCAAAACTCTGTCCATCGTGTACTTTACGTTACTTGCTTTCTGAAAAAAACATTTTAGGATCAGAAAACGTTCTCTTGCTCCCCCCAGAGATCTGGGTAAACACGTTTTTGGTGCTATTTTACATCTTGTCTTGACAAATTTTAAGCTTATTTTAAGCAATGAATAGCTTATTTTAAGCTATTCATTGTGTTCAACTGTGTTTTACATGTCAAAATGTTCATTGTAGTTTAGATTTACTGCACACTTCACATCACAGTATGAATGAATCCTTTGTAATATGACTTCAAAATATCAGCCATTGGTAGATCAACTCATAGTATTAGCCCTGAACACGGTATCAGAGAACCTCTACAAGGTCAAGAGGATGTAGGAGTGGAAACCATCAGCCTCAGTCGGCTGCTCTCTGGACCAGCACTGACCTCAGTCCTGTAATATCTCAACACCTCCACTTAGCAACAGTAATTCAGCATTTTAGTACGGTCAATAGGTCTGACTTGACCTCTGCTGGAAGAAGTGAGAAAACAAACGTGTGCTGAGGTGGATTTGTACTTTTAAGTCCGACTGAAATAAAACCAAATAATCATTAAAGGAGAAAAAGTGAGAATGCCGTTCTCTGACATATTCTCTATCAAATCAAATATTTTTAAACTGTATTTCTCGTTTAAAAATTGTTACCCATGGAAACCTTGCACACTGAGTTTTATTATTCAATTTGTTGCAACATTTTTAAATACAAGACCAAACTGAAGTAATTATGTGTGTGCAATAGACAACACTAGTTCCAAACGAGGGTAATGAATGAACGGCATCAAGACAAAGCTATCGTTTAGCTGCTTAAGGCCCAGTCTTTGGTTCATACTCATACTTTGTTTTGCAACCATCCCTGATTCCAAGCTGTTCTGCAATCACCTGCCACAATCTGAATGGAATTACACATCTCTGTATTCTTTTATTTCTTTATTGTAAAGGGCTTTGTGCTATGAGGAATGAATCAGTTCATCAGATGCCATTTAGGATGATGACGTTTGCATGTACGGGGTCTCTGAATGGTCAAACAACTTGTGCGAAAAAACGCAGAAAATCAAACCTGTTCTATACATTTCAATGACGAACGAACGTTTGGATTCATTGTGTGAACATGATTGACAGTGAGGTTGAATTTATTTTTAAATGTACGACAATTTTGTACAAAAAATATTGACTTAATGAGTTATATTTCAGTCGCTGCCTCCTTTAAAGCGTGCAGCCATGAGTGTGGCCTTCAGAGGACTGATATGGTTGTCCCATATAAATATTCGACCAGAAAACAGTAAAGATGCTTGTATTCATTTGGCCCATTGCTACAATAAAACTATTGATTGGCAAAGCTTTCACAAATCCCAGTTGTAAACCAGGGCAAGACCCATTATACCGTTTATGACATTTGATTTGAGTTTTATTTCTAAAAATAATGTACAATAGGCAAACAATATACCAGGTTTATGGGTAAGTTATGAAATTGTAACAAGCCTACATGTACATTGTCCATGCTTCAAACAAGAAGTAACAGTGATGTTACGCCTGGCTTTAAGTATTGTGTACTTAGGTACACAAAGGATGCACCAGTTGTGTATCGATTGTGTTTCAGGGAGCCTTGTTGATCCAGTAGGATGAGCCAAATTGCACACAGGGTTTTAAGCAAATCGCTAGTGGTCTTTCAGACTTGAATTATTTGTGGTTTGGTCAATTTTATACACAGTAATCAGCATGCACCTTTAAGAATAACTCAACACTGGAACTTGTGTGGTGGGAAAACATGGCTGCACTGACTGTGGCCTGTTTAAAGGTATACAGATGGTTGCTTTTCTTATCCCACCCAAAGTTACAGATGGGTGTGGTCTGTTGTACCTACCTGAGACCACACCCAGCTGTGATGTAGCCTTGCACTGTAGTGCACTGCAATGTGTTGTGCTACACACGGTGTGGGTCAACATGATGCCAGCCCTAGATGGCAACACAAATAGGATTAGTACCCTGATTAGTACCCTGAGTAAAGTGATGAGCTTTTGGACAGACATGAATGTAAGTTGCAACTTGACTGGTTGGCAGAGCCGCTAATTCTAGTAATTCCTATTTTCACACGTTACAATTATTTTGGGACAACGCTACATAGAGCCGCAAACTCAACAAGGTAGTTTGAACTGTATGTACAATACTGTAGTTTTCTATAGTATGCTGTACATCACCCACTCACACTCTTAGTGAATGAGACAGAGAATAACTCTATCAGCTGCAGGCTTTAATGAGGCTATTGGCAGCTGCTGGTGAGCGGGACAAGATGGTGGCTAAAGGAAGCGATGATGAGGGATTGATCGGGCTAACAGGCTGATCCATAGCGTGACCGTGTTACATCTGAACCAGCCTCTGATTCTGTAGATCACACAGCTGTGACTGATCAGTCACCTGTAGGTCCATCTCAGAGAATATAAAGGAGAATGTGATTCAGTGTGTATGGATGTTAGAGGGCATGTTTTTACCCTTGATCGTGTTTAGACTGCAGGTATTTCTGTCTGACCTTTTGTGACCTTAGTGAGTTCTGTTTGGGTTTGATGTTGAATGAGGAGACAGAGCTTTAGGTGTAGCCCTAATCATACCACCGCCATTGTCCAGATCTGTGCTGCCGGCTGGGTCATAGTGTGTGTTCATTTATCATTGACCCACCCTGAAATAATAATTCATTTATTACAATATATTCCTAGAGCTTTGAAAGGTCTAGTCAAAAGCAACCAGGTGGTGTGTCTGGTCGTATGGGTCAGCAAAGCGAGCTACTTTGGCAAGGCCTCTGTTCATGTCAGGTTTCCTACCGAGGGTCAACCTAAATGAGTAGATGTTTTTAACTGAGACTGTGATCTTAATAGTTTCTGTGTCTAAACCTAACCAAACTTTGACCGTAGCTGTTGCAGATAAGGAAACGGTCCTTCAGTGATTTGTAACATTAGGAAGGAACTTTTCCCCCCACCAGGTAAATTGCTAATATCTGGGAACATACACGTTATCATTGCGAAATAAAAGTCAGACGGAGGTCCATTACGTTCAAGAGCTAGTCTCTAACTTTGTCTATTGACTGTCTGCTGAGCAGGTAGTGTACAGTGGGTTTATCAGAGCTTTCTAACTGAAAGCAGCTGACTGCTGCTGCTGGAAACCAGATTAATGAGTACTGTGAGACTGAACCAAAACAGGAAAGACGTGGGATGTAAAACCAAAACAGCTGAAAGAACCTAAAATGCTCCGTAGAGCTGATCGTAACTGTAACTGTTCTGTAGGTTCACTGTTAGTAAAAAACAGTTTTTAGCCATTGATAAAATAAAAATATTGGTTAGCGCAGCTTTAAAGATGTAACATATTAAAGTCCTTTGGCTTGACCTTTCTCAGCCCACAATTCTAGACAGTAATAAATGAATGAATGAGTCATAATTAGCATTCAGAGCTAATGTAGAGTTGTTTTGTTTTGGTATTTTCCATGTGGAAGAGGACACTATCCAAGTTTTACTGGGCTGTGAAGATGGAAATACTGATGGTGGAGTTGATGCTGAAGTGTTGCCACTGTGGTTCAGTTTGGAAGAAGTCATTAAAGCGCCGGAGCTGGCAGACAGGGCAACGAGTGGAATGTCCAATGCAGGGGAATACTACATTTACCACTGACTTGTTACAGACAGACAGACACACACACACACACACACACACACACACACACAGACAGACAGACAGACAGACAGACAGACAGACAGAAAAAGGTGCCACTCTGTTAAGCTTTACATGTTACTCAATGTAACCCTTGAAACAAGTTAGAGAAAAAATTATCAAGACATATCATAAAAAACGAAACAAAATGTGAACCTGCTGGTGGCGCTAGAGGTCAAGTCAGGAGACCACCACAGTCCGTAGGAATCATCTTCTGGGGACCATGAATGTCGGTAGAACATTTCATCGCAATATTTGTAAAGGTTTTTCAGATATCACCATCACACCACTAGTATAGTTAGAAATCATTTCTATGTCCCAGTTGAGGCCTATGTCTGTGGTGGTTTGTACTGGATTGCCTTCTGTTGTAAACTGGTTTTGTTATTTACTTCTGTAGCCTCATTCTTTCATTTTTCTAATCCTCCCCTGTTAAAGAAAGTGTGCATTCTGTTTACTCCTCCACAGCTTTATTTTTAGTCTTGTAAAAGGCTCCCATCGCTTCCGTGATGACTATTCGAAAGATGTTACCCTTGTCTGTCTCCAGTATTTGTGTGGACTTAAACTTCATCACATCAGATGTGGGCCAACAGAACGGCTACTGTCTTCCACCTTTTCCTTTTCCCTTATGTTCTTATTTTTAACAGCAGTACAATTTAGTCTAAGAAAAAAATAAAAAATAAATAAAGGGAAAAGGAAATGTTTGGCTCATGAAGGAAGAACACTTACATCTATGTTTTGCTCATTTAGATACATTTGCTTGGATTCCATAAAAAAGCATGACTATTTTTAAATGTGATTTATTAAGATTTATCTCTCTTGGACTCTGCCATTCATTTGATTCCATGCATGTTCTTTATTGCATGCAGAGCACATTCTCTGATGGGAAGTGGGAAAGTGTCAATGTGTTGCATAAGCTCCTCATAGGTCCAGAACTAGTCTGAATCATTTATACATTCTTTTCAGTGTCAAAGAAATTCAGTGACAGTTGTCTGTTCATCCATGGTACAGCGCAAACAGGAACCACTACAAGTTAAAGACTTTTACTGGTGCATATTCGCCAAAATGTAACCAAAATAGGCTAAACAGGTCCCAAGTTGTTGCCCATTTCGTAACTCACTTATTGTTGACATCCCCTGTGAAACTGTGTTTCTAATAATCATCCCCTTAGAAATAGGACAAACACAATCTATTCATGTGAACTCTTTTAATGTTGCACTTCCTCTCTTTTGACAATTCTGAAGCTCCGAATGCCCCTTCAACATGGTTCTTATATCGAACACTCACAATCCCCCCTATTTTTTTTATCAATATGCCATCCATGATTTCTGGCATTGTTGTACGGAGAAAAAAACAAACAGAAAAAACAGAGATGAAACATGAAATTAAAGAGTGAAATTCTAGTCTTCCAGAAAGCTTAATGCGTATGCAGAGTGTTTGTCTTAAGCATTAGCATGCAGATATAAATTAAATAAAAAAGAATGTAATAATAATAATATCTATAATATTTTCTGCCATGTATTCACAGTATTCACGTTAACCCTTTTCAGCAGTTTCAGTGAAAGACTATTTTCTATTACTGTGGAGCTTTTACTCCATGTGGGCCCCATATTGAAGTTTCCAGTCGACACTGCACTTAGATCAATATGGGGGATCACTTTGATGCTACCTTAATGCATTCTGAAGACAGCCCCATCCATCAGCATCCTCTTTTGCTTTTCCCAATCATCAATATAGATGAAGTTGGTTGGTTGGTAAAGTGTCAGAGCTGACTCAGCAGAGCAGTGTGACACCCTTCTTGTCATTTAAGAATCTAAGCTTGTCATCCATAATTCCCAAATAATTCAAATTGCTGCTGAAAACCTTGTGTCTATGATATGTAAAATATCAATTTGTAACCCACATGCCTTTGCTTTTTATAACTGCAAGAGACATCTTCTCCCTGGAGGAAGGTGTCCTTGTTTTTGTCTTTTTGAGTAGAAAAAAACCCCCAAACTCTAAAAATACAGACTGGGTGACAGCAAGTCGTTGCTTCTCTTCCCTCTGTGGTTTGCAGCAGTTAAGATGTGGCTCTGCGTCATTGACAGGTGAGCTGTTAGATAGTAGGTGGAATCTCCAGATCTGATATCAAAGTAGATAGTTGTCTTTCTCTTTCTCTTTGGTTATTAACAACACCAAAAAAACATAGGAGATCATTAAACTTCTTAGGGCCAAGAGTAGCTCATCACTAGCCAATTCAGGAGGAACAGTACTGGGTGTGTGAGTCAAAGTAAGTCACAAAATGTAAAGCCCACTGAAATAGTGAAAAACTCACTCAGACCAGATGTCAAACGGTCCTCGTGGTGGCCTCGTTGTGTAGCAACCTCATAATGCTCTCTTGACCCTGCATGATCCAACAGTTCATTGGCTTTTAGATTCTTGGCAGCTACAAAAAAAGAAAGAAAAATTACATTCAGCTTTGTTTCCATTATTGCTGTACTTTTTGTAGTTAAATGTAGGCCATCGATGCAGTGCATGTACAAATAATTGCTCAATGAAAATATGTCTTTTTAATATCATAGAACCAGTGTAGACATTAACTTCCCTATCTCCAAACTGGACTCCTAATTCTAGTATTTTTTAGCGTCTAAATCTGCCATTTGAGAGCTACCCTTTCCCAGCTGGATGCCACTTGGTGGGGGACAGCCTGCAACTCTTGATTCAATATCATGACAGCATGTGAGTTCACGTTGGCTTTTTTACTATCCTTTTCAAATTATAGTTACTGTAAATTCTCAAAACTCAATCTGACTTGGTTACGATCTTCCCCTATATAGGGGAAGAAACGTCTCTTGTTCATCTGAGCACTTGTGTATAGAATATTTTATCTCTTATCTTTCTCCTTCTCTCCAGTATTCTCTCCTTTTTGGCTCCATTATTTTACTTCAGAATATTTTGTCAATTTATTGTACCCTCTCCTCTCCTCATCTCACTTTAGTCATAACTGTATTCTGGCTTATTCAAAGACGCAATCTATTTTCCCCATTCTTCTGGTTATGAGGAATTTATCAATTTGCATGAATAATATAAAAAATCTGCATATATTTATTTAAATCAACAATGCATAACCAAACCCTTATTTTTCTTTTGAGCTTACAGTCACTTTGGTACAATGTAAATGATGAACTTAAAAAAAGACTGGTACCTGATGTTGAATTTCCAAAGTAAAGGTTTTAAGATTGATTCTTCACCATCCAGGTGGCCATTGATTTCATATCATTCAGATTTGATGATTTATGAAATCCAATGTATTAGATCACCTCAGCATCCCATTAGATGTTGATATGTAGAAATCTCTTGGGATTAGGCTAGTTGATGAGTGGTCAGTCACTTATTTATCACCGACTTAACACAGTTACTAAAGATGACAGACTGTGGACTGACTGGAATGATGTTCGGGAAGACCAGGATATCGTCTGCGTATATGGTGATTTTTTTAAAGTGCGATCTGAATTGAATGCCTGTTATTTTGCCCTGTAAATGCAGAATTTCTGTTAAAAAAACAGCGAGTAATTGGAATAGGTGAAAACCTTGTTTTACATATGGTCATATGATGTTAAGACAATGGACTGACTGAAGAAATATTAGAACAGGATATTTTCATATAGATTGTTATGATGGTGGGATCTGGATCTAATGTTTGATATGTTGTTATTTTTGCCTTATTGAATTATATGCTTTTCATTTGCCAGAACACAAACGTGATTGCAATTCTTCTTGGTTTTCCTGAGCTACATGCAGAGCAGGGTCGGCCCTGTTTAGCTGGTGTTAGCTAACAGCTTTCCATAAACTAACACAAACACTTGAATGAATCGTATTAGGGAAGTATGAGGAAGGTAAAAGTCTTATGCTCTCAAAGGCTCTAGATCTAGATCAGTGATTAAATGTGTAGAAATCACTGGAGCTGTTTTTCCTTATTGCTTTATTGAGACAAATAACAGCTAATTTCCCTGTCATTTTAGTATAACTTTAGCTGCTTTTATCACAAAGACCGAGGAGAAACATGGATGTATTAAGAAAGTCAGTGTCTCTTTCCACAGACAACTTACTATAGAGATATTACACTTTGGAGTCAAGATTACGTATGAAACTCCTGTTACTTTAAGGGGATTTTCTCACAGAAAATCTAAAATAAAAATAATAATTCTGGTTTGTTTCAACTTATTTATGAAATGGTAAATGGACCTGTACTTGTATAGCGCTTTTCTAGTCGTCTGATCACTCAAAGCTCTTTAACACTACATGACATCATTCACCCATTCACCCACTGATGGGAGGAGCTAAGATGCCAGCTGCCCATCAGGAGTAGCTACCATTCATAAACATTCACACACCATAGGCACATATACGGGAGACATTTGGGGTTAAGTGGCTTGCCCAAGGACACATCGAGTGGAGCCGGGGATCGAACCGCCGATCCTCTGATTGACAGTAGCCCCTTACTTACTTAATTTTGCAAATTGGCCGATCGTTTTTATCAATTACGATACTGTTTTTACAAAGTAATTGGCGAGATCTGGCAACACATGACATTGCTATAGCAAAGTCTGATGGGGCAAAAAAAGACAAGCAGTCAAACGAAAAGCAAAGTTGTAAACATGTCACTAACTGTGGACATCAAAAGCCTGGCATTCGAAAAGAAATCTGATCCAACTTTCTTTCTTCATCCAATAGAGGCAATATTTTATATGCTATGTCCAGTGTAGTAATCATAAAAGCTACAGCTTCAGCTCAGTTTTTGTTTTGAAAGAACCAGAAAGAATGTGAAGAAATGAAGAAAGGACCGCTCCATCTATTGATGTTTCTTTCAATGAAATCTTCCAAAAGGAACTGGATTCTCTCTCCCTTGTCAGCTTGACTAAATAACTTTTTGTTTTGCACCTTTTCTCCCCAACAGCCTCACTCAATAGTGTGGGAGCTCTCTGTAGCAGGAGTCCATCTGTCCTGTCAGGGAGGCAAAAGCTGAGTGAGACAAAGGCAGCACACAGCAAAGAAATCCGGTGACCTTTGACCTGTGTGTTGATGCCACTGCTGTCTGGCTAAGTGCAGTGGTGTGTATATTTGAGTGAGAGCAGGGTGAACCAAAACAATAAAATTGTGGGCTGTCAAACCAAAACAATGAGCTCACAGACACGAAGAAACTCTGCAGGACTGAGGGGATCATTCTCTGTGAGAATCTCCTTTCACTTATTTATTTGATCCATTGTTATTGTAAAAATATGAATTAGGGAAGCTTCCAATGTTAAAATGACTCAATTAAAGATGGTTGTGTTTTTTGAGCCGTTGTATTTCTTTGAATAAGGTTGTGTAGGGGACATATACAGATGAAATATAAGAAACAGTTAAATGAAAATTTCACAGACATATTAGTTTCCGATTCTTTATTTTACAGCACCTCTTTGATTCTGGTCAACATTTCCCTCATAACATGCTTGTTTTTTCTCTTTAATCTGGCTTCATGAGGAATTTTGTATTGGTCCATTATGTAGGAGCCTACCTTCCGCTATCTTTTACTGCTGGTAAAACAAAAAGACTTAATGTAGAAACAGCTTACAAAGAGGGGAATTGGAAACTCAGAAACAAACTAATTGGAAACTATTCTCATATTAAAGGCATAATAGCTTTTAGTAACAAAACTCATCATCATCTCTGCCTGGAGATATTGAGATTGGTCTTGTGTGCGAGCGTACATCTGTGTGTCTGTCCACGGCTGAATCCAAATATTAGTCTCTGCCTTCCAAAGCTGCATGTCCCCCAAACTATAATAGACAAGGGAGGAAATATCTGACATTAGACAGAGAGTTTTCATACCCCAACACCAGAATGCAATGTTCCAGCTGGCCCACTGTGATTCAAACTGATAGGATGTGAGTATTATTTAATATAATATTTGTTTGATGTAG